>PVJI01014961.1:0-42592 GCA_004026765.1 Micronycteris hirsuta
TGTCACGTAAACAGCTAGTTTTGAAAAGTACATACTGTTTAATCACTGCTCTGACTGCCTCCTGGAAGCCGGTGGAGTCCGCTGAACTCTGAGCTCCTGCAGCAGAGCCGCTGCCTAGGAACGGCCCCCGACAGGGCGGGGCTTGGCCATCGCACCCATCCCGTCTCCCACGCTGATGGTGCTGATCTGCGTGTGCAAACGGCGCGTGACAAAGCACTCTTCGTGGTGCTTTTCATTGCTCTAGAAAAGGCTTCGGTGAGGGCTGCGGGGACGGAGTGGAGAGAGGTCTGAACTCCTGATTACCCTGTGTGTGCGTCCAGGCTGGTGAAGGGCCCCACGCTGCATCCGGACGGCACTCCACAGCGCAGGCCATCTGAAGGGCCATTCCGTGAAGCTGCTGTTGGGGAGCTTTCCTGCCTCCGACCCCAGGTCTGTACTTCTCAGGGGAGCCAGGGCGGGATGGGGGTGTGACCTGGGCTGTACGGGCTTCGGTCTCATCTGTGAGTTTTCAAATTTGTGTACGTATCTATCCTGTTTTGGAAAAAAAAAATCCAGGGATGTAGAGGCTGAGACCATTGATTTTGCGATAACATGACTTGGGCACTTCATTCTAGAACATTTCTGTGATTTTATAGCCATTGGGACTCATGACTAAATACAGGCCTATGCGTGACACAGAGAACAAAACTTAGAAAATGGCCCTGGCTGGTGTAGCTCACTGGATTGAGCGCGGGCTGGGAACCAGAGGGTCCCGGTTCAATTCCCAGTCAGGGCACATGCCTGGGTTGTGGGCCGGGTCCCCGTGAGGGCCATGTGAGAGGCAACCATACATTGCTGTTTATCTCCCTCTCTCCCTCCCTTCCCCTCTCTCTAAAAAAAAAAAAAAAAAAAAAAAAAAACCAAAAAAAAAAACCTTAGAAAATGTAGGAGCTGTGGTCACAGGTTCAAGTTCAATGTGAGAAAGGACAAGAGGTTGGCTATTAAGCAGCTGTGGTCACAGGTGGTCTGCGTTGGGTAGATGAGCCTGGACCCCTGCTAGGAAAAGCATGTGGGACTGGAAGAAAATCAGCTGAATTCCAGTTTCTTGGAGCACTAATACAATGTGGCAAGATTTTTTTTGTCCCCAAAAATGCCTTACTAAATCTCTGATTCATAATTTTGTCAATCATAATTCTTTGATGAAACAGTAGCCATGGCTCAGTCATTCACTGCGATCTCTGCACCCAAAGACCCTGCAACAATCCAGGGACATAGTCTTTGCCTTGTTTTTCATGTTTTTTTATCCTCTCCTGAGGACATGTTCATTGATTTTAGAGAGAGAGGAAAGGAGGGAGGAGGAGAGAGAGAGATACGTCAATATGAGAAACAGGCGCCTCCCATGCACGCCCTGACGGGGAGGGCACCCCGACATTTGGTGCATGCGATGGTGCTCCAAGCACCTGAGCACCCGGCCAGGGCCCTTCTCTGCCTTGTTTTTATAGTTTGATGTTCAGAACAGGTGGTGTCTCTGGATTTTTCCCTCCCGTCTTTCTCTTCCCTCCCTGTCATGTCCTTCCTTTCTTCCTCTGCCCGTCCTCTGCAGGGCCCTGCCTTTTCTGACACTGTCATCATCTCCTTCCCCACAGCCGTTTCCCACACTCCTGTCTCGCTGGCCCGCGCCCTTGCTCCTGCCTGTTCTCCTCCTCTCCCTGCATTTTCAGGGACGGCTGCTTTTTTGTGACTGTCTGACACCGTGTTCCCGGAGGTCCTGCCCTCATGGTGGTTGGGGGCTGCTTGTTCCTCTCAATCCATCTGAATTTCCTCTGATCTGTTGAAGATGCTTCAGAATGCTGAGCCTCTCCATGGCGGCCTCCCGAGGAAAGTCTGTGTGAAAGGAAATGGACGAAGAGCCTCGTGAGGTGTCTCAGACTGTAACAGCCTGGCTTCCTTCCCTCCGACACCTCTGCCTGCCACTTTCCCTCGTGCTCTTTCTCCTGACACGCTGCGGGGCTTTAAGTATACTACATGTTCTAGGTCATTGGGAAGGAGGCTGAGCTGGGCAGCAGAACTGTGTCTCCCGCATCTCGGCTAAATGGTGTGGTGTTTCATTAGTAATGCACCTTCTATGGAAAAAAAAAGTTGTGATTTCCAAGGGCACCTTTTGCTCAGGGCCCCCAGTGGACAGGTGGTTCAAGAACAGTGAACTTCTTCATCTTTCATGAGGCCCTTCACCTTTGTCCGAATTTCTGTTTAACCGAACATCTACCAGATGGGATGCAATTTGACAGGTTGGGGCTACTGATGGCCATGACGTCATAGACGCTGCCCTGGTGAGAGACAGCGGAGACTGTGTCACGGGGCCCTGATGACCGGGACCCGATCCAGCCAGCACCACCCCACTCCTGGGCCGTTTCTGGGCGCAATTACAGGGTTTCCATCAACTGAACTGCACGCATGTAGAGATCCAGTTACCCCCTTAATCACAGGGTGCACTTCCACGGGACCACAAGGTCAGCAGGAAATGCCTCCTCAGCTCTACAGAAAGGGGTCATGAGCCACAAAAACGGTGTAGGTGTTTTGAATTTTTAAAATGCTGCCGTGTCCTAGAGTTTAAAAATGCTCACATTCATATGTTAATGTCTGTCATCTAATCCCATGTAAGTATAATGCCTAATAATTAATACATATACTTTTAACAACTTTGGGTTAATTCAGACAAAAGCAATCCCTCTTCTCCTCAAAGCAAGTAAAGCCAACTTTTGGTTATTCTACTCCATAAGCTGACATGTGAGGAAAAGGTACTTTTTGCAGGCAACCTGAGAATTTGTTGATTTTTCAGTTGGTTAAAAATGTTGGCGACAACACATTTACTATTAATAAGAGTCACGATCTTATAGCACACTTGAACATCAAGTCAGAATGTTAAATCTAGAGCAAATATTGACGGCAAGAACTTATTTCAAAGTCAAGACTTTCTACGCAGTCACAGTGCAGTACTAATAGGATGTTGAGTACAAACGCCATGACAGCAAGGTATAGTGAATTCCTTAGCGTTTTAATGTACTTTTAAAATCTTGAGCTTGCATATGCTCTTGAAAACACAGCAGTACAAATATGTAGGAGAGATTTATTTCAACTCACAAATACCCTTGGTTCAAAAATGCATGCCAATCGCCGTTGCACCAATGCGCTACCTCACTGTGTCCTGGCACTGTACCCGGAGAGGCGTCCAGAGGGGTGAACACTCACCCCTGCGGGAGGACCCCCGCTGCACCCGACGGCAGCTCGCTCAGAAGGTCACAGGCGAGAACCGTGTGCCGTGTGCTGTGCAGGCGGGCCTCCCCCATGGCAGGACCTGGTGGCTCCTGCGTGGCGAGAGAGGGAACCCCATCAGGCGGGGGCAGTACCTGCCCTGGTGTAAAAGCTGTGGGACTAACATCTCAGGCCCAGAAAGAAGTCGGTACCTTTTTCAATCCCAAATTTCACGGGCATAAGGACAGACCAGTTCCAGGAGCCTCGGGATGCAGGAGAGCCCAAAGTCTCTCTGGGTATTTGGAATTCGTTGGTTTTTCCTTCCAGTTCAGATACAAGGTTCAATCAGCAGCCCTTTTATCCTAAGAAAGGTTGCTTAGTAACATAAGTGACAACTGCACCTTTGCCAGGTTACCAGGGAAACTGAGCCAGACGGTGTGATTGAAGGTCATCCTGAAACCACGAAGCAGATGCAGACCCTCTGGGTAGCAGACGAGGCTGAGTGCCCCCTTGCCTGTCCCAGGACCTCGGTCACCTGGCCGGCAGGTGACAGACAGGGGCTGGCCCTGGGACTCTGGGCTCCTTACCCTGAGCCTTCGAGATTGTGCATTGTCCATATGAAATATTAATATAACAAGTCACTATCCAAACAACACCCACATCAAAGCACAGCTACGTGACCGTGACTGCCTTTTTCCAGCTTTCTGACGAGCACGTCTGAGAAGGCGGAATCCAAGGCTTTGATCGCTGTGAACGAGATTCCACTGCTCAGTGCCCTCTGACTGGCCAGCATTGCCACTTGCGTATATAGAATCAGATCTGAATTTATTCAGTTTCTTGCTCATGTTAAGACATTCTGAGTATGAACATGTATTCACCAGCCTGTACTGTGCTAACTACGTACATTTTAAAGTGACTTTTAATCCATTAATAAACAGAGGTTTATTTAGCTATTACTGTGAACAAAACAAGATGCAAGGCAGTTTGTAAAGGAAGGCAGATGGATTCAAAGTACTGTTTACACAGAGCTTTCAATTTGGGCTTCAGCTGAAAACTTAAATCATAGAGAGGAGTTAACTAAATAAAAGAGAACAGATGCAGCAACAAACTCTCTGCTGCAGGACGGTGTACCTCAGCCAGGCACAGCGGTAGCATAGCGCCCACAGCAAACCCTGCCAGGGTCCACTGGACGAGGAGAGAGATCACTTAGAGCGATGTGCATCGGGAAAGGCTCCACGGGGGAACAAGAACCGAGGTAAGCCTCAAATCACGGGGTCGACTCTGTCCTGGAGTAAAGCACAGGATGTCTGTATGTTTCCTAGAGATGAAGAAGAGATGGTGCTTATTTTTCCAGCCTCAACACATACGTGGAAGTCAGGTTGCAGGCCTGAAATCCAGGGTGTTTTCTTTCTTTATACTTAGTGACGGAGAATGAATCACTGTCTCAAGGTAAGGCGGGAAATAGTGGAGGGACACCAGCTGCCCTCTGTCCTGACACGCTGTGGGAGGTGGGACCGCACCAGGACAGCCAGTCCACAGTCTCCAGCCCCCTGCCGACCGTCTGTGACTGAGGAGACACCTGTTCTTGTCCTGAGCACCCAGGGCTGCACCAAAGTGCTGCGTGCCCCCCACCCCCACCACCTGCGTGACTCTTCACACAGCAGGGGCGCGGTGCCCAGTGGAGACCAGGAACCACCAGAGGAAAGTTCAGGTTTTGTGCTGTGCATGGCGAGGGCTTCTCAGCATGCTGAGGACCGGGAAGGCGGCCGCACTTCCTGGTCTCCTAGGAGAGGTCCCATCGAAGCCCGTTTCCCTGATCAACGAAGAACGGTGCCTCTTTCTGCTCTTCAAGTTGCTGGAGTTTAAACAATCAATCTGACGATCATCCTAATTAGAAGGCTCCACCCGGGACGGAAAGCCCCGTATGTCTTCCTTTATCCTGGTGACAGAGAGATACCATTTTTAACATTTTAATGTGATTCTGCTCCATTTAAAAAAAATGTATTAAAAAGTTAGACTCTTACTTTATGGACAAGCCTTATATTCTTATCTTCTTTTTATGTAGGATATCCTCTTGTTTACAAAGAGATCAGGTGCTTCAGTGGGGCGCTGCAGGTGATCAGCGCAGGCTCGGGAGAGGCCAACGGTGGGGGGGCATCTCTTCCCAGCTATGTGCATGCAGACACCGAGCCGCTCACAGCACATAAGCCACCGTGGGAGCACGTCTGCCACAGAAACTGGCAGACGTGACAGAAAAGTAATTGCTGTGTTTTTCCTCAAGAGAGTCAGTTAGTAAACCCTTGCCGACATAACGCTGAGTGCCCGTAACAGACAATTTAAAAAACATCAGTGATGGATAAATATGAAAAAGAAAAGAGAATTTACCTAGTATTCTACCATTTGAGGATTTCCCTTGTCAATATCTCCATGTTTTCTCTCTTATCTTTTATATGTTAATACATACGAGAGTCTGTCCAGCCATTGTTCATGTAATGAGAACAGTTTGTGTGACATCGATGTGACCTGGAAGCCAAGGAGCCTGGACTGGAATGCGCATGTGTGAACAATGACGACTTCACTGTACTTGTCAGTGGGGGCGGTAGATGCTGTTGAGTGAGCATGTGTGCTGTGTGGCTTTCACATTTAAAATCACTGAGCAAGTAGAGCAACAAATCTGCATCAAATTTTGTGCTAAGCTTGAATGTTCCTCTGTGGAAACTATTCAGATGATTCAGAAGGCCGCAGCTGTGGGCAGCTGGTGATTGGCAGCTTTATCGGGACACTGTGCCCACTCATGCATCACGTCCTGTGCAGAGTTTTTGGTGAAGCATCAAATCACCCAGGTGACTCAGCCCCCCTATGGCCCAGATTTGGTGCCTGTGATTTCTGGCTTTTCCCAAAACTAAAATAAACTTTGAGTTGATGGCAATTGGGGGAACTGCATGAGGTCCCAAGGCGCCTACTTTGAAGGGGACTGAGGTGTCACTGTCCTGTGCACAATGTCTCTTGTATCTTGTATCTTCTTCAATAAATGTCTCTACTTTTCATAGTGCATGGCCAGACACCTATATCACAACTAATCGTCATTGTAGTGAAATCATGTGTCACAAAATATATCCATGCAAACAGGGATCATCTTTTGGAAGAGTCTCCTGATGAGCCTGGATGTTTGTTCTCAGAACGGCTGGTTTCATGGCCCCAGGGCACTTGGGTCTCATCTGCTGGGGTGACCGTCAGGGAATCAGTCCAAGGGACCCACAGTGCAGTCACGTCTGGTTTTCTCAACCCTAAAGTAGAACCCCCAGATTATCGCTTAATTTATACATGCAACTTGACTCTAGGAATACATTTTTCCCCAAATATGGCCATAAAATGAAGGCTGGATCTGTTCAAAAGCTCCAGATTTGGGGGCAGATCCCTCAACGCCGTGTTTTCCACACCTCGACGGGACGCGTTCCGGCATTGGTGTGCTGGTCGGCAGGGAGCGGGGGCGCACAGGGTCTGGGCGTGGTGCGAGGGCCTTGCAAGTTGCCTATTTTCACGTGAATATTCATTTGGATGTAAAATTTTGACTATGAGTCATAAAAATCTATCCCATCATTTTAAAGATTCATCTTCGGTATGGAGCTATTTATGTATAAACAGTTGCACATTTTAAGAGATAAATGTAGCCATGATTTATATATTTAATGCAACTCAAGTTGTGTCTTACACATTTTAAGTTAAGTTTGATAAAAACTCAAACGTATTTTCCTAAGCCCTTTTCTCCATAATTCTTAATCCCATGTGCACTTTGAAGGAAATGAATTTCGCATGTTTCTTATTCTATGCACTTAACTCGTCAAACAATGTTTTCTAAGGGCCTTTGATACCCAAGAAGCCCTCTGAGTCTTTTTATGAGACTTTCTAAGCTTTTCTCCTCCCAAACAGGAAGTCATGTTTGGCCAGGACCAAAAGAACTTGCATGCCGAGCGGTTTCAGTTCCACGTGAAAGGGCCACGTCACGGAGCTTGGACGGGCTCTTCATGGGGGGGGGGGGCACCACGTGGTCTCCAGCCCCGGAGTACGGCTGCCCGGGGTCTGCTCTGCTCAGAGACAGGGAAGGAGGGGTGTCAAGGCAACATGGGGGGGGGCGCTCAAGAATTTTAAGAGACAGCAGGATCACTTTCAAATGGAAAAAAAAAATCTTTCCCAATTCCTGGGGTTTAGCGCGCAGAGGTTTTCTGTGCGTCCGTGTGTGAGCCTGCATGTGGCTGGCGTCGTCCTTCCATCTGATTGCATTTAGGCAGCTCGCATCCCTAGCTATTTCTGATTCCTCTTCTTCCCACACACGGCTTTCGGCTCTCTGTTTTCCTGTTGTAATCACAGTCCCACAGCTGGTGGGGCAGATTCCTCCGGGACTCGTTCTTTAATCCACGGAGGGTCCCTATAGCTCATTTTGACAGAGACATCTGTGCCCAAACTTTAAAATGCCCCATTAGTTTGCCGTTCCCTGAGAATGCTGTAGGGGGTTGGGAACTGCTTCCAGGGGAGCGTACGTGGGCACATAAATTAAGGGAAGATAAATTTGTTTAGGCATAAACCACGCTGGAAAATAAATTAGATTTTTCATGTTAGGTGTCAAAATAAAGTATACGCTGACATTTTCGTTGGGTGAGCAATACATAAATAAATAAACACATGTCCAGGATAATGCTAAATAATACAACAGGCTTAAAAAGTAAAATGTATGCAATTTTATTATCAAAGTTGTAGAGCAAAGCAAAAGACCGTATTATATTATTAAGCTCATTTGAACGTAGAAGAAAATCTACATGATTCTTATAGTATAACACCCACATCGAATGCTACAGAGAAGAACTAGTCTTTACTGTATGGCCACCAACGGAAATACGGCCGTGACTGGGGTGGGCACCACCACGCCTGTCTGTCCTCGGTGTTCTCCTGGTGACAGGCCAACGGAGTCCTTAACCAGAGGAGCTTCCTTACACTGGGATACGTTCCAAGTGCTTTCAGTCTGTTATCTCATCTGACCGGTGTGGAAAACCACTACGTGTAGGGAGAATGGGTGGTGACACCCCGTCTGACGAGAAGAGAGCCAGGTCAACGGCTGAAGAAACTGCCCCGAGGGTCAGAAAGCGGAGGAGGGCCGGAGGAGCAGGGCTTGCGGCCCCACCGGATCTGTGCCAGGACCCTCACATGTTTTCTTCCACAGGGGCCGCTGGGCGGGCCCTAGTGACCTGAGGTCAGGGGGCTGGCACTCTGGCGGCTCGGATGGTTTGCTCAGGTCCACGCAGGAGCAGGGGGTGGCACCCCTGCACCCCAGGGACCTGGCGTCAGAGCTCGTCGCCATGTTTCTCTCGCATCCAAGATGAGAGCCCGAGACTCCCAGCCTAGGCCCCCCGCCCTGGCTCCCTGTCCTCTGTGCCCCGGCCTCCTCCTTCCCCGCTGGCCACAGAGACCCCACCGCGAGCTGCTCACGTTGGTCCGGCTCACACCGAACCCAACCCCGGACCCAAACCGGTGGCCCCTGCTCGTAACATCAGTGAAGAGAGAAACCAGATGCATCTCTGTGCTTGGTGCATCGATACAAAAAATGGCCTTAAAACAGACGGTCAGCTGAACCACTCAGAGGAAAGCCCAAGGTTCATAAAGTTGTAAGAAAGAAAAGAAACCCAGTGTCGGCAGAGAGCAGGCGGGGTCCCGAGGTTCAGTGTCTTTGTCTGGGACGTAAAAAGAATAACGCCCACTTCGAGGTGTGTGTGATTAAATTAGGGGGCCCTTGCTCACAGCAGGCGTTCAGGACAGCGGCAGGTAAACGCTGGCTCTCGGGCACACCCGTCAGAACCCACCCTTGTCTTCTCTCTCTTCCCAGGAGCTGCACTGAAAGGCCGCAAAGCATCTCTGGACTCCCCCCCGCAGACCAGGCTCCGGGGCCTGCTGAGGCCGCAGGCACGACCCGGCGTCCTGGGTGGGAGTGACTGCTCTGTGACAAAGGTGGTTCTTCCCCGGCTTCTCCCGAATGCATGTCCACCCTGGATAGTAGACAAATGGTCTCATGACAACAACAACAAAAATTTTAAAAAAGGAAAAAACCAAATCATTAAGAGTTCGAGGAGGAAGGAGCTGCCCCACCCCCACGACTGCAGCGCCCGAGCTGTAACAGGCGATGCAGCAGTAACCGCACGGACATTGAAACTCCGGACCACGCACTCCACCCGTTTTATTTGTGGGGTCTCCCTCCTTGAAAAGACCTGTAAAATGGGGAACCTGGGCAGCTTCCTCCTGGGGCTTCATAAACCGCGGCAGCTGGTCCTGGTGAAAGCGGTCGTGTGGACCTTAGAGACCACAGCTTGATCGGGGCAGCGCTTGCTGCCTGGGCAGCAGGAGGGGACAGGGAAGCCGGGAAGGCCCGCGCCACCCACCCCCCCATGCCGCAGGGCAGTGCCACGGGCCAGGAGAGGAGACGTTTTCCATTGACTTGGTGGCAGACCCACGGAATCCCTTCCGTGGCTCTCCTGCTCCGGCTCCCACGACATGGCAGGATCGGGCCGACCATGAGCGAGAGCATGAATCTTTATCCTGAAAGACAAGCCACTCACTTCCCCACCAAACATGCCTTCTGACCACTAGCTCAGGTCCTCCCTCCCCCTCCCACTCAGTCACTCTGCTTCTCAAGCGGATGCATCGCAGGCTCTTTCTCTTTGTGGGTTTTTTTTTTCCCTAAACTAAACCGCTACAACCAACAGCCTTCCAAAGACACCTGGGCAGTGCGTGCCGCTCTGTGACACTTAAGGCAGAAGACACCACCCTTCACAAGGAGGCGGGAGAATAAAGGGATCGAGGCGCGGTCTCTGGCCACCGAGGAGTTAAATCTTGCTTTAATATTCTAAGGCGCTGAAGTCTCAGATTCCCGAAGCCTTGGCCAGAGCCACAGGAAAGGAACCCTATCCCCTTATCACAACCACTTGAAAGGTGAGCGAGCTGCAGAAGGCAGATGGCATCCTCCTTAAAGGGGATTTTCACAGCTTTTTCTGCAGTTGGGGGGGGGGGGTTCAGCAAGTCTAGAGGGAGGTGGCGCTGGGTGAGCCTCGGCATTCCATCTGGTACTTTTCAAGGAGTCCAGCGAACATCAGAGTCCAGTGAAATCAAACAAGCAAACACACAAGCCGCACAAAAGAAGCACTCCATCGGTTTGAAGTTGCCAGAGGGCAAGAGCTGGGTGTGGGGACCACGGTCCCCCTCGCCTGCCACCAATGCCTTTCTGGAGAAGTGCTTTTTCTCTGGCAAACACGGTTTATATCGGAGACCTGAGAGTGTTATCTTCACTTGGTGAAGTTCATGCTGGTCCCTAAAGGGTATTATGAGGGTTGAGCTGGAAACGTCCTTGGGGGGTGGCCTCTGGGACCCAAGCAGAAGCGGGGGAACTTGCCCGAGAACACACAGCGGGGGCACCGAGGCTACAAGTTTTACAGCGAAAGGGAAGAAGGGCAAGAGGCTTTCAATTCAGTTTGATTCTTTTTTAAATAGATTTCGAGAGAGAGAGAGAGAGGGAAGGAGAGAGAGAGACTGAAAGAGAGAAGCATTGATTTGCTGTTCCACTCATTCACGCCTTCAGTGGTGGATTCCTGTAGGTGTCCTCGCCGGGGACTGAACCTGTAACCATGGCGAGTCAAAGTGATGCTCTAACCAGCTGAGCTACCGGACCAGAGATGAATTCGGTTCACATCCTCATGCTGGCCCTCCCCAGCTCCGCAATCTGGGGGGAAACAATCAATTCTCTGAGCCCCAGGTTCTGGGCCCGCAAAGGTGGAAGGCCGTTGGGACATTGAATGTAGCATCTGTGTCTGCACGTCTGCATGCTATGTGCTCATGGGGCCTGAGAACTGTCCCCAACTCTGCAGAAACAACTGCTGACACATCTCAGGTCACTCAGTGTGTGTGGCTGGAGCCCCAGGTCACTACCGAGACCAGCTCTGCCTTCGCTCTGGGAGAAGCCACTTGGTGGCGGCCGCAGCCCAGTCCCTGTCCTTGCACACTCTTCTCCTGGACCTGGGGTGAGCTGGCTTTGCTGGCCAGCCCGTAGCGCAGAGCTAGGCAGAGGGGCATGACTAGACAGATGAAAGCTGGGTTTAGCTCGTGAGCTCCCAACGTAGAGAAATCCAGAAGCAGCTAGGTGGACTGTCTCAAATTTCAGTGACTGTGGCCAAGAGCGGACCTGTGCACCCCCACAGTTGAACGGGGGCACAGGCCCCATTGTGAGGGCAGCCCAGGGAGCTATCCCTGCCAGTGAAGACCAGCCTCAGGAGGGTTTGGTACCAAGGGGACAGGCCCACCAACCACTCAGAGAAGCCAGAACAGGGGAGCAAGAACCAACCAGCATGAGGGCCGAACTCAGCCAATGTCAAGGAAATGCACGTGCTCCCTGGGACCCCTCAGGGGTCTGGGAGGAGAGACCAATGACCTTACCCCTGATGGAAAGGACTAGAAAGATTGCAATGTCTCCATCTGTTCACAGCACATGGTTATGGGACACGCGGGAGGGTGGAGGGCGATTCCCCTCAGCCTGCTAGGCTTCAGTTGCTGACTCCACGTGGGCAAGTTGGAGAATAAATGCATACGCACCATCGGAAGACACTTCACCTGTTCATAGGGCTTCCGAGCACAGGAAAAGCACCTGGCACAAACCAGCGGGACACACGCAGGAGGGCGGCACTGGCCGTTGGTATCTCCGAAGCTGAGGGCACTGACCCTGGTCCGGCGGGGCCGGCCCCGTTCCTCACCAAGGCGGCTTGGTGAGTTTCCCAGACTGGTGCCACACCAGTCTCCTCCGCCTGCCAATGGAGGTCGGTAAGAACAGCTCTCTCACAGTGCAGCTTAAGGATGAATAACTAGGACATGTGAATACACGCTAGGTCAGGCATGCCTATGGAAAATATAAACACACATACAACACACAGCTTATCACAGTGTGGTTCACAGTCCCTTGGTGTCACATGACGCTGCATTTCAGCAGCAGCCGAAACACTGAGCCGCGGCCCCGGGTCCCAAGGAACCTCCTGCCTGGCGTCCTTCATAAGAGCTGTGTGCAAGGCCCCGGCTGCCCGTGGCCACTCCTTCTTGCCCCCAAGAATCTGCGGAGGCCTTTGCTCCTAGGAGGCAGAGACAGGCACCCTTGAAGCCCGCCCTGCCTGCGTTGGTGGAGATACCACATGCCCCTTGATTTCAGGTCTAAGCCAGAGTTGCGGGTCCAGCGAGGCCACCCCCCTACTCTTATGTCCTCGTCCACTCCCCTTGTCTCTGAGCCTCAGCGCCCCCACAGTGTGCAAACACAAACAGGCCCCTCGTATGACTCCTGCTGGGCTAAGACAGCAAATGGCCGTTGATGCTGACACCCCATCCGTCCTAACTTCTGTTCTCAGTACTTTTTTGTATATTTTCCCGTAAGCTGAAAACCAACTAGAAGAAAAGGCCAAGCAAGGCAGGAGCTGTGGTTGTCTGCTCCCTCCACCCACAGAGGACGTGCTAGCGGAGCAGCAACCACGCGGCTCGATGGAGTGTTTGCTGGGTTCCGCCTGGCTTTCCGAGTCCGCCTGGCATCGCTAGTTCTGTGAAATGAATATGGACCTCAACACTGAAATTCTGCCCAAGCAGCCAGGTCAGACTCCGTGGCTGACCTTTACGAAGTCACGTTTTCTCTGCTGTATTCAGCGTGCCTTCGGTGTGGACACTGGCCTGCAGTGTCCACGGCGTCGTGGCTGAGACATGAGATAAATTCACACGGACCACCAAGTCCTGTGGAGGAAAAGGGAAGGCATGGCCACTCTCTCAAGGGGAGAGTGCTGGACCCCTGCCTCGACAGGCTTTTATTGCTTTTCTGTGCACATTACATGGAGGATGGTCCTCATTTACTATGCACAGGTTCACTGTAGGTGATTTTACAGATAACAAAGGAGAGTGTTGCTAATCACTTCAAAGAGAAGGATGTTACAGATCCAGGGGAAAAGTGGTTGAACTGGTTACACTCCATACTTGGGAGGTTTAGCACAGACTTTAGGAAGTTACTTTAGAGATATGCAGTAAACATTTGCTGCTTCAATCCAGGGTGAGGGAGTTTTAGCAAAGGCAAGTCTTGTAGCAGCCTAGGTACAATGCAGGCCGATTCCCCACAGGAGAACCCATCCATGGAAATGGGTTCTGTGTCTCTTTCCACTGGCCTTTTCAAGTGGGAGCTGGGCCCACGCCACACAGAATGGTCCCCCATATGCCTTTAGCTGTCCTTGCCAATTCTATTTTCTACCAAGAAGTGCACTTATTCGAAACGTTCTCTTCGAGCACAAACCAACTACATTCCCTTTGAAAAAACGTTTTATTGACAAACCACAGTCTCCACAGACATCAGCATCCTCATCTGCAAAAGGCCGCCCTGGTTTTTCCTCCAAATTTTGCTCTGAGACGTGCCCTCGAAGACAGCCTGCACACTGGGAGGGTGGTGGCGGAGGCCAAGGGGCTGAAGTACTGTCTGAAACGTGAATGGGGCTTCCAGCCGTCGGTGTCTCGTGCCCGGGACACTCACCGCCAGGCTGGCCTGTGTGTCCGTCCCTAGGGCTGCTATAAAGCAGAGAACAGTGGGCTGAAGGTCTTAGACCGCAGACCTGCGCTGTCTCGCAGTCTGCAGGCCAGAAGTTCGAGGTCAAGCTGCTGACACTGTTGGTCCCTTCTGCGCCCATCTGAGAATCTGTTGCAGACCTCCCTCCTTGGCTCGTGAATGACCACCTTCTTCCGTGTCTTCCTGGGTGTGCGCCCGTCCCCGAACATCCAGCCGCAGTGGGTCAGGGCTCTCGGTGACAGCCCCATTTTAGCATCACGTCCCCGAAGGTCCTCCCTTCACGTACAACCGCATTCAAGGGACGAGGCACGAGCAACTCAACATGTGACTTGCGGTGGGGGGACACAGTTCAACCCCTAATGTGTCACAGCAGAGTCTCTGAGATGAAAAGGGGTCATTGGCACTGATGTTGAAGTGACCAAATCCTAGATCTAGGTTAGGAGGCGGAGTGGGATGGAAAGACTTTGGGGAACGGGGAAAATAAAAATAAAACACACGATGGGAAGAAAGAGGAACGCCCAGAGAGCTGAACTTGGATGCTGAGAGAGACTCCTGGGATGCGGCTGAGGGGACGCGTGCCCCGTGCCTGCACGCGGTCCCACCAGGGACAGGAGTGCGAGACGGCTCTGTCAGGGGGTCTCGAGGAAGCCCTGGGGTGCACCGCCCCGTGCATCATGTCCCCGGAGCTCTCGAGAGCGTCCGCAAAAGAAATGGGTGTATCTCTTGCCCTCAGTTTCTTCCTCTGTAAAACGAACCTCCTCTTCCCCGGGGAGTGCCGGGAGCCCGGGTGTCCATGGTGGCCTGTGGACAAAGGCCGTGTCACATGTGGCTTAATGAGCGGGTGTCTCTCCATTCGAACATAATGTCCCGTGGAAGTCACCTGCCTGGAGCTCTAGCGCCCATCTGGAGAACCAGAGCAGCAGGCGGGGACATGGCTCCATTGAAGGAGATGTTGAGGAACAGGCTGCAGGAATCGGGGAGGATGAGAAGAGAAGGTCAGAGGACAAGACGGCGAAGAAACTCCTGGAAAGGAAACAAGGGGTGTGTGTGTGTGAGTGTGCGTGCGTGTGTGCAAGTTGTTGGCTTGCAAAGACCGCAGCAAACACTGCACAGTGTCGACCGACCCAAGGCCGCGTCCCCCCCATGAGCCCAGCACCCCGCAGGCCGCCCGAGAGCACTCGGTTCGCCACAGAAAGGGACTGTCTGCAGCCGCCACCTAAAACCGGGTCCCCTCCGTCCCTGACTGTGGGGGGCACAGGCTGGATGCCTGCAGGCTCTGGTCCGCCCCCGCAGATGGGTGCACGTGGACCGCCCCCCCCACTTCCACCATCGTCTCACTCCCCCGAGCCCCCACCCCCAGGCCTCCCTCAAAGGCTCACACCACCAGCTCCAAGCGGGTCGCAGCCCATCCAGGCCGCGCCGGGCTGGTTCCCACCTCAAAGCCTGTCGCTGGCGAAGATCCGTCCTTGCCACGTTGGTGCGTGTCCAGCTTTGCTCATCTCTGGCAGAAGTCGAAGACAGCCAGAGGAAACAGTTCTGATGGGGTCCCCCCTCCTCCCAGCACGCAGCCCCTCTATTCCTGTCTGGTGCCCGGGGGATGGCAGGACCCCGGGAGGAGCCCGCCCCGGCCCTGCCAGCCCAGGAGTGGGCACAGCTCCTCGTCCCCGGAGCCGCTGCCACGAGGAGGCCCTGCCTCGCCTCCGAGTAACCGCAGGTGTTGATTTTTCTCTGGTTAGAAGCCCGAGAATTGAGTTACACTGAGAAGTGATTAGTGAGTTAAAGATAAAGCTTATAATTTCTGGACTTTTCATTTTCTCAACATTTTGATCTCGTTGTTTAATCTCAGTTCAATGAAGTGAGACATGAAACTGATTCGGGGTCATGTTTACATTGATTTTATGGAAGTCAATTTCTTGTATTTGAAAAACATAATATAGTTGGAAAGAAGCTAGAAAAACATTGCTCTTGCAGGTCTTCAGGCTGAAAAGAAACGTGAATTTCTCCTCCGAGACGTTGGCCCCACACAGAGCACACCCAGGCTGCGGCCCTGGCCCCGCAGCCAGCCCCCCGGGAGTCTCGCCCTGGCTCAGCGGGCGGAGGCCCTGCATTCGGTCTCCAGCCCACCCATGTGAATCCCTCGTCTCTCAATGGAGAGTCCTTTAAAATACTGAATTATCAAACAAGGATTGTATCTCATAGTCCTCCCTCGAAGCCTGTTCAAAGAGGACATTTGGTCAGGTGGGTGAAACATCCCTCCCAAGCTTGGTGCCCTCACGAGGCGGAGGCCAAGGGCAGAGACAGACAATGGGGACTTTGGAGAGAGCCCAGAACACGAGAGAAGGAACGTTCTAGATTCCCATCTTCTGGAAACAAAGACCTCCAAAGTCGTCCTCTCTTAGAACCTGGCCAGCAACCTAAGCTCTGGCCCCCTTGCTCTCCACTCATGGCTGTGACCCTGGAGCAGAGTCTGTGCACATGGGAAGGTTGCGATCCCCTCCACGTGGGCCCGATGGGGGTTCTCGCACGCCCCGCTTTCTCCCCGTGCACAGACGGCTGTGAAGAGCGGCCGTCAGAGTCCCTGTTGCCGTCAGCACTCACGGGCTGTGCAGGGTGAGGGGGTGAAGACACCGGCCCACAGAGGGACCCCCGGCGGCCTGGCTGACCGTCAACAGCCTGCCCACACCCTGGCCGACTCCGCAGCCTGGCTGCTGTCCGTTCTGCTGCCTGCAGCACCTTTCATGACCTGGGTGTCCAGCGGGTCCCTGGCCCGAAGCCCGGGCGAGAGCCCAGGGCCGTCCCTAGGACAGCTGAGCTGCCGGTAAACCCCAGTGGGTGCTGGAAAAAAGTTTCTTGATTAAGATACCTGGATTTACAAAATCCTAGAGCTGTCACGGACCTTAAGAGCCACCTCCTCCACAGTCCTCAGGTCCCATCTGAGGCTGATCCCATCGGACGACAACTGTCCCAAAGAGCCATGTGCCTCTGCTTCATTGAGACTTCAGGGGAGGTGGCAGCCCTGGTCCCCCTCAGGGCAGATGCGGTCAAGGGTGAGGAACTTCCGAATAATGCACGCCACACTGCGTCCCAAGGAAACGTCCTGTGTCCTAATGGCCTTCGGCCGGCTCACGGAGTGAATCTTCCTCCTGGAGCTCCGGGTGGCCTGGATGACAATCCGAACAAAGCTGACTCAGAGACAGTGATAGAGCCCAGGGGTTAGTGCGCTGACGGGCTGAACTCAGCGCTGGGCCCAGGTCGGAGGACTGCGCAGCTGAGCAGCTGAAGCGTCAAGGGTGTACCTATCTCCCTGAGAACCTTCCAGATGGACAGCCAGCCCATCCTGAGTCAAAAAGGTTTGAAGGGAGCTAACCTGGTGTGTTACTCCCTCCAGAAGGGCTGAGCCCCATGCTTTCCCCGAGAGTGGGAACTTGGAGATCAACGATTAACATTAAGAATCGAATGTGTAAACACGACTTAAAGTAACTCTTTCTCTCTTTCCTTCAGACTGTGTCCCGTGAGACTTTCGCGCTCACAAACAAAGGGACAATTCAGTACCAGCCCCATGTCGGTTCCTGGCCTCACACTCAAGTCACGCACCGTGGCAACTGCGAACAGCAGGGCCTCAATTGTCCTGGGCTGCCAAACAGCCTCACAAGTCCCATCCCGCGCCGGCTCTCGGTCCTGCTAGAGGAAACAAATGCCTGCGTTTATGTGGAAAATATGACCATATAATATAATTGGGGGTATTTAAATTTTTTCATGCATATATAATTTCAACAATGAGTACAAAGGGTATTGCTTGAGAATTCTTCGGAAAAAAAAAAGAATAACAGATTTATAAAAATAGTTAGATCATTGGTGAGTGGCAGTTGCTTTTATTACCACAAAAACAGAGCAAACGAGGTGAGGTATTCACTTGTTTTCATTCACTCCGTGGCCATATGCCGCCTCCATTAGGAGCAGCCCGTGGTTACTCACCACTCGGCTCTGCGTTGTGGGGAGACCCGGCTCGTGGGCGGGCACAGCCCCGCGGGAAGGCATATGGGACAGTCCTTCCTTTTCCCTGAGCAGATGGAGACTAAGCATGTCCTAGAAATAATGTGTTTCGTCCCCAGAGGGAGGATTCTGGCTGCTTTGTTCTTACACGACGCGGCTCGCCAAGCCTTCTGCTCAGGTTCGAACTTGTGCATTTTGGGTTTCCACGGACTTTGCTTCTTTCAAAAAGAGTTTCCCCACTAGAGATCCAGAGACAGAAACACGCTTGCTTCTCAGAGTTGCAAAGTCTGAAGTCCGTAAGTGAACTTCCAACACTCCCAGGGAAGAGCTGGGGCCAGAGCCGCAGGCCCTCGCGGGGAAGCAGAGGTGTGGAGAAGCTGAGCTCACCTGCCTGAGCCCATTCCGGCTGTCACCAAAAAATGCCGTCGCCTCGGCGGGGGAAATAAGCAGCAGATCTATTGCACCGGGATCTGGGGGCTGGATGTCCAAGGTCACAGCGCGGGCAGACTTGGTGTCTGATGGGGTCCCACTTCTTCATCCATGGCCATTTTCTGGGACCCCCTTCCTCATTGCCTCATGGTGCCCTCGAAGGGCAGAGGGGTGGGGAGCTCTCCAGAGTCTCCTTCCGTAAGGGCCCCAATCCCGCCATGGGCTCCACCCTCACATCCTCATCCCCTCCAGACCCCACCACGGTGGGTGTGGGGGTGCCAGCGTGTGAGCTCCGGGGAGGCAGAGGCGCTCAGCCCGTCACACCGTCCAAGGCCGTGCGGCTGCTCCTAAGTGGAAACTCAGGACTCAGCACTCCACGTGCACATGGTCTGAGGTTTTGAAGAACAAGGTTGACAGCCACCGTGGGAAGCAGTATGGAGTCCCCTCAAAATATAGCAAATGGAACGGCCTATGACCCCGCAGTTCCGCCTCCAGGAATACATCTGAAGAAACACCAGTTTGGAAGCAAGTATGTGACCCTTGGCTCGTTGCAGGCCATTTACAGTGGCCAAGACCGGGACACAGCCCGAGCGTCCACCCGTAGGTGAGCGGACAACAAAGCGGTGGCACGGAGACGCAGCGGAAGGGTGGTGCGGTGACGCAACGGAAGGGTGGCACAGAGACGCAGCGGAAGGGTGGTGGCGCAGTGATGCAGCGGAAGGGTGGCGCGGTGACGCAGCGGAAGGGTGGTGGCATGGAGACGCAGCGGAAGGGTGGTGGCGCAGTGATGCAGCGGAAGGTTGGCGCGGTGACGCAGCGGAAGGGTGGTGGCATGGAGACGCAGCGGAAGGGTGGTGGCGCGGTGACGCAGCGGAAGACTGCGAGCCCAGAGCAAGGGAAAGGGCTGACCCCCTGCGACAGCGTGGGTGGCCCCAGAGAGCACGGCGCTCGGAGAAACAAGCCGTCGGAGAAGGGCCTGTGCTGGAGCATGGCGGCCGGCACGCCGAAACACCCTCACGCTGCGACGTGCCAAGGGCCAGACGTCGATCCTGACCTCCATGCTGGGGACGTGGGCACGATGTCATAGAGGAATGCAGAAAGAGGACGTCTGTTATCTGTTTTTCCAAACGTAGCAGGACTAAAGGGCCCAGAGATTCTTCAGGATGACCGTACAAGCCGTGAGACCGCACTGAGGACGCGGCACTCCGCGCAGTCTGCCCGCTCTCCGAGAAGGCGACGGGCGGGCGGGCAAGCCGGCTCTCCTGGCCTCAGCCGGTCCTGCAAGGAGCATGGACGCCGGTGCGGGGCCCGGACAGATGGAAGATGGGGCCATTACCAAGCCTCCTCATTACTCCCTGTCAGTGCAGAGCTCCATTAGGAAAATTAATACATTGACTGTTCCTCTGGAGATGAATTCCAAGAAAATGATCCATGCAGAAGGTTTCAGAATGGTGAATATTTATGGCCCATGCAGTGGTGGCTTTGGAATATTCTGTGTCCAGGAATCCTGGAGTCTCAGTAACCTTGACGACGGCCCCGCCGTTCTGGTGTGAAAGCCACGCTCCCCGTTGGTGCGCCCCTAACAAGCAGGGATGGAGTGTGCCCACAGAGAATGCTTTATGGTCGCTTAACTGCCACCAAAGCCTCATTTATCATTTTAATAAACTTTCCGAGGGAGGCGGGGTTTCCCCGGACCCTCCTTACCCCTGGCATGGACGCGTGATGGGTAATCAAGGGTAGCCCAGCATCAGGACCAAGTTAATCCCTCTTTAGCCCCACGTGGGTGTTTTCTTTTTTATTCATAATCACACTAAAACCACTCAGCCTTCGTTTCCTTAACGACGTGTTTGTGTGGGGAAGAAAATGCTGGCAAACAATAAAAATGTAATCCCAAATTTCAGGCCAAATACATGGAGCAGACAAGGAAAAAATCAAAGCAGCAAACCTTCTGAAAAGTGTCATCTTGGGAGAATGGGAAGGAAGGTGAAGAGACTGAGTCCTTGCCTCCAGGAGCGACATTATTTGATATCACAGCGTCATGGGTGCACTCGAGCTTCTGAAGTTCAAGGTGCAGAGGCTTGGGCTCAGAGAACCACAGAACTGATGCTTTTAATTTGAACATAGGTCTCAGGCTTCGCTCTGTGCTTTTCCCCCCATCTCGCTGCCTTTTCAGAGAATGATGAAGAATCAAGTTTCAGCTTGCAGTTATGATAGAAATGTTTCCTTTCCAGAATTTCCTTGCCCTGCTCTTCCTTCCCGGCCCTCTGTCCTGCCCCCTGGGAGTCCCGTCAGCGTTCCCATCAAACCGTGCCTCTGAGGTCTCCTGTTTTCAGACAGATCTGCGGGCCCACACACTTCACTGAGCGTTTTCAGGGAACTGGACCAACAAGCGCAGAGCATGGCTGCTGAAAACTCGGAGCTTGTCCCATGCAGGAGCCCAGGGAGAAAGTCCCTGGCACCACCGTGGACTTCCCAGGGAAATGAAGGGACCGGAGGTCTAGGGGGCTCACTGCCACCAGCCCCTGTCACTCGTGGGGCCGCTGTGTCGGCTCTGCCACCCTCCACTCTGGTCTCTGATGGCTGGGGTGCTCTTGGGGGATCTCCTTGTTTGCATCAAACAAACAAGTAATTGCCAGACTTAGGAGCCTGGGAGTCATTGTTCAGGAGCCAGTGAACCAGTGAACGAACCAACAACCAACAACCAGGCTCAAGAGGAGCGAGGAAGTTGGAGAAGAGACAGTGGAGGGCGAGGGGGAGCGACAGGAATGCAGCGAGTGTTTGGTGGGATGCAGCCAGGACCGGACCACCCTGCAAATGCTGGCCGGAGACCCCGAGGAGCTGGGCAGCGCCGGCTCCTTGGGGGGTCCCCAGACAAGAGTGCAGGTCTGGGGATGGTTCAGATGGAGAGACACCGGTGCTGAGGCCGCAACAGGGATGATGTTGACAGGAGCAAAATGGTGGACGAGAGGAGGTTGGGTGTCTCCCCCTCAAATACTCCGAGCTGCACGTGGACCGGTGTGCCCCCAGACAGGCTGCATCCGGGTTACGGACACTCTCCAAACCTCGGGTGCAGCAAGGTCTACTTTTCTCTTTTTTTTTGGTAAATCAGATTCTCACACTGTTTCAGTACTACTGCTTATACCATCACTTTAGCATCTGACACACGGGCCAGGTCTGTTAAGATGAAATTACAATGAAATCTTACATGCCGTGGTCTCCCATTTTCCCGTTCCCCCAATAAGAAGTGCGTGGTACTCTGCCTATGAGCTGCTCTGGGCAGATGGCTCCTGGCCATGAACACCCTCACCAGGCACGGTGGAGACAGGTCCCCCCTCCCCCGCCCCCCGGCAGCCTCCTCATCTCCATGGAGCTCTGTGTGCTTGTCCTTGGCATCGAAAGACTTCCTTTCCTATGTGATAAGTTCGGCCACGTCGCTGGCCTCTGCACTGAGAGCTGCATTTCATGGCACTAGGAAAATAAATGGGCAAAGGAAGAGTCTCGCATTTCCTGGCTGACTGTGAATCTTGCAAAACCAAGAGGAGTATAAAAAATGACCCCATTGTCCTGCCGACCAAGGAAAAATTGCCAGCAGCTCAGCACCATTTGTCATTATTCGATTAATAAATATTTCTCATCGAATTTAGAGTTCTTTCCTCGTTCTTCACGACAGCCCTCTCCCGTGGGTCACCCTTAGCGTTTCATTCTGCAAACGAGGAAGCTGACTTCTTCCCCACCTCTTCCTACAAAGGTGGACGAATGCACTTCCCCTCCGACCGTCCATTCTGTTCCCTGACGCCCCCACCCAGCCCTCGTCTCAGCCCTGGCTGACAAGGACGGACTCCAAGACAAGAGAAGACCCAGGCCAGCCTGACAGTGTGTCCATCGCTGCTTTCCGAGGAAGCCTGATGGGGACGCACAAGGGGAAGAATGTGACCTAGACTTTTTCTAGGTGCCATGGTTGCTCTGGGCCCTGACATGTGTCCTTGCTCCTCAGTAGCTGGACACCAGGGGAACAAGGGCAGGGCTCGGTGCAAGAAGCTCCCGCAAGCGTCCATTTTTCCTGGCGCCTCCCTGGCTCACTGCCAGGAGACGTCTAGTTCAGGAGGACGTCGCTAACTCTGAATCTGGGGGCTTTCAGGGGTCAGCCTTCTGCGTTTGCCGTATTAACGAAGATTCAAATGCACATCACAGTGAGACATGGGGCGCTGAGGTATGCATCAGCACATTTTAAATGTACAGGCGCGCCCGTCACGGAAAGCTGCAGGGAAGTCGTGTGACAGAGGATGGCAGTAAGATAGGCAGAGAAGAGGGCGTGTGCAGGTGTGCGGGCCTCTTCCACAGGCAGGTGGGAGCCACGTGCTTTGATACGGCTGTTCCCTTCACATTTATTCTGGAGGTGAGCATACGTACAGGTACGTATCTTCCTCTGTGTGTAAGTTGTAGGCTGAAGACAACTTGGAAGCCATGTAACGTCCGCTCTATATTCATACGTGAGGGAACGCCATAGTAACAGAATTACTTTCCAAAGTTCCATATGCGTCAATGGCGTATACGGTACTTGGAATTCGGTATTCTTCTTTGTTTATTACACTTTCCCTTAAAATAAAAACCACATTTTCTAACAGAACTCATGACGATGTTTAGATAGTCCAGCCAGCAACAAGGAAATAATGAGCAGACCCGTTAACGTAGTTTCTTGTTTGCGCTGATCTTCCTAGTTACGGGGGCTTTCAGAGAGCAAGGGCAGCGATTCTGCGTGGTTAGCAGTGAGGGAAGTTCTCCTTGCGATTCCGTGCCCACGCTCACATTGCATGGAAGTTTTGTTTTGGTGGTTTGGGGACTGTTTTTATTTTCCTTTTTTGTTGGTTTCGGTTTTGTTTTTTCACAGTGTTAGCGGATCCTCGAACATCTTTATGAACTGATCCTGCATGAAAGCTTCTCTGTAATGCCTTGGTAAGTAATTAGTGCTAATTTAATCATAGAAATTGGTGGGCTTCGTCGTTGGAAGGATAAGAGAGGGTGGAGGTAAAAGCCACAGAAGCTTCCCTTGCAGGCATTTAAAACTCTGTATTGGCCACAGAGAGCAGTGGTTGAGAGTCTGTGGTGAAGATCACAAGGGTTTTGAGAGGGTTACAAATCGATGTCCTCCACAGGGAGAAAGGGGAGGTCTCGGTGTGCGGAAGACACGTTTCTGTCACACAGACCACTGAAATCTTGGCTCTGCCACCAACTAAATGGTCTTGGGCAGAGCGTCCGAGCCACCTGCCTGCACCCGAGAGTTGGTATAATGGCACCCACTTCAAGCTTGTGATGAGGATTAGAAGAATTTAAAGCACTTACTAGATGTCCCGTCACCCTGGGTGCCCAGTAAATTATGTTAATTGACTTCCCAGCCCGGCAACAGTCCCTAGGCCGTCAATACAGAAACGCTTCCGGGAGATGAGTCAAGACTGGCGTTGGCACTAGATTCATGGGAAAGCAAAGAGCACTGATTGGCTGAAATGGCATTTCTGGGCTTCCTCACCCAACGCTCACGCTTATTGCCAGGGGCACGGGGGTGAAAGGCACACACGCGGAGAGTGGCCACAGGGACAAGAATGACTCCACTGAAGACCGGAACGCCAACTGACTGTCTGTTTCCAATACACTTTCACTGCCTTTTGGGAAAAAAAATTTTCCTAGCACGTCACCCTGGCTGTGGTCCCATCCACATCAGAGGGCAGGATGAGCTCCTCCAGGCCTGCTCGTCCCCAGGCTCCAAGGCCGTCTGTCCTCCAAACACCCATTGACACACCGCTTTGTCCAGCTCGGCACTCCGAACAGCCACTCGCAGCGCCTCCCGATCAGACCCGAGGGCAGCAAACCAGCTTCCGTACCTGAACTGGGCTGCTGACACCAGCTGTCACAGAATCTGCGTCCTGGTTTCCGGCCCGTTTCAGTGGCCTGCTCCATACCCAGGGCTCGGTGGCGTCCTAAGCCTCATGATGGCTGTCTTTGTCCTTCCGTGCTGCCGTGACCAAGTCCCATGATGGTGTGCCTTATGGAAACCGCAGACATTGATTTCTCACAGTTCCGGGGGCTGCGCCGAGGTCAGGGGGGGCTCTCTGGGGTCTCTGTGCTCAGGAAACTGACCCCACTCACAAGGGCTCTACCCTTGCCACCCAGAGCCCCCGTCTCCCGAGACTGTCACACTGGGGACTGGGACATCGGTGTGGGGACTGGGGGTCACACACATCCCAACCACAGGAAGAGCTGCTCTTGCTCTGGGTATTATTTTGTGATCATTGTTACATGTTTGAAGTATGGTCTACATATGGTGGGGATGTCCCTTTCATATGAATTGCTAAGTCATTTTGACTGCAATTTTCATAAGCACTCTATATTTTTATTTTCTTGAATGTCTGTTAAAAAAAACACTTTAAAATAGGTACAAATTGGTCCCTTTTGCACTTGGATCACACGGGTCTAGAAGAGATTGTGTAGCATACCCGGAGGTCTAACGCCAGATTTTGGGGGCCTCTTTGGAAGTCTCGTAGGTCTTAATCAAATACCCTGGTTTTTCCTATTTCACTATGCTGGGAGAAGACTCAAAATAACCTTTCAAATTAATATGCATTTGACAAATATTTTCTATTTTTTCAGTAAACCATGCATTGAATAAATATTTTCAAATAAACATTACAAAGGATGGTTTTTTCTGAACAGATAAAAATGTGCTGTTTCAGATCTCGTTTTTGGTGAATCGTTTCCCTCGTGATTTGCTTACTTTTATCGGGTGTGTGGTTGTCTCCGGACGAGGGGAGGAAGGGCTGCTGCCGTCTCCGAAGCTCCTGTGGAAGAAGACATGGAGTTAAGTGGCTGGGCGTGGCGCAGGGAGGGTTAGCTTTAACCACTGCACAGACCACTGCAACGTAAAAGCACGCGTCTCTCTAAGTGTCGAAGCCACAGTCATTCCACAGCACGGGCTCCACACCGCGGCCACAGCCTGTGCCCTCCGTCCCTGCACATCTGCGGTTCGCACGGTCTCAGAATCAAGTTCAAGTAAAGCCGGTGAGGAATTTCAGAGCAGAGTCCAACTCATCCTGTCAGTGAATCACCTCCCAATTGAATTAAGTCTCTTGTTTCATCAAGATATTCAGATCAAGAGGCACCAAGAGCCCATGCCTGCTGCCCTTGAAAGTCCTCTCAGAGGTGAAGGCCAGGGTGCTCACTGACAGGTAGCCAGGAGGCAGGGTCACAGGAAAGGGACCCTCGGCACAGCACCACGGGAGGCAAGGAACGCCAGGAACCGGCTTCGCAGAGGGGGAATTGCAGCCTTAAATCTACACTCTGCCCGGAGAAGCTGTGGACTCACGGCGGGTTGGGGAAACGTGCTGACCCTCGGTGCCCTTCCCTAGGAAAGAGGACAGAGATCGGGGGCCTCTCAGAGGCTGCGAGCCATGGCACGTCCAACAAGACAACAAGACTGGCACTTGCAGGGACCTGGTCAATGGCTGCTCTGACAGGGTGACACTTTCCCTTGGGAGGAAAAGAGTGACTCCTCTGCCCATCCTTGTCCCTGGGCGCTTCGTGGAAAGGGAGAGAGACACGCTCGTTTATCTGTCAGCTAATAGTCACTGAGAAGTGCTAGTTGGCATTTTCACGACTCATCTCTAACATAAATGGAAGTGAAAAAGTAATACCATCTCACCACTATGATTAAAACAATATTGCTTTTTCAGAGAAAGGGGAAAGTATTATTTTCACCAGAAAACACACACACACACACACACACATGCACACAGGGATGGCCACAGACTTAGTGACGTCTCCAATATGGGTCATATCCAGTGGACAGTCTATTGACCACTGAGGGCCATTTCTGTACGTTCTTTAAAGTGACTGAGTGTGTTCCAGATCACTCTCAAACGCAGTCGGTGATCCTCGTGGTGACGAGGGCCGGGACGCGTTATCCCCACAGATGTCTCCGGGGTGGCGGCTGCTCTCCAGGGAGCCAGGAAAGCGGCAGAGACGCCGGCAAATAGTAACCATAAATGCGTCTGACTCCAGCGACAGGGTCCGGACCCACCGACGCGGCACAAGCGGCACAGGCCCGCAGCTGCGTGACCCAGGCCCGCAGCTCTGTGTCAGGAGCCAAGGGCCAGCTCACTGGTTCCTGCTCAGTGGAGTCCCCAGATGACAGTCACATGGGGCCTCCTCGTTCTTGGAGGGCGCCCTTCAGGATGCAAACACATGTTGCCAGAATTTTCCAGCAGAACGGAAATGTTCTGCTGAAATCATAGCCATTCGCCTGTCACCGTCCCTGGGATTCCTCTTTAAAGGGTTTCAGCTACTCGGAATCAAGGGACACAATGACAAAACTGAGGAAACCTTTCTCCAATGTCCTGGGACCGGTCTGGTGTTTTAGCATCAGAACAAGAGAAACGTGCTATTGGGAAGAAGGTATTTGTAAAGGAAATGTCCTTTCCCAGACATTAAAGTTCAACACTGTAAAATTTTTTGCCAAAAAAAAGAGAAATTAATTTGGAGCTTGCAAGAAAAAAAAAAACAACCACCAACACAAGCTACTTGGAAAGGCAGAATTTGGCCAGGATACAGATCGTTTTTCCCATTGCATGCGCTGCTCTCCCGGTTTGCAGAGAGCAATGAGCAAAAAGGGCTTTAAATATCACCAAAGTAAGGACACACCACAAGGACGTCCACACACACCCCCCTCCCCCGCCCCCAGCAGACCCCACCTTCTGCCCGGGGCCTCCTGTCCATCAAATGCTACCAGGAAACGAGTCCTGATGACAGCAGTCTCCTCCGCGTCTGCACTAGTCACAGTGCTTTCTGATTACACATCAGACATTCACGGTGCCAGCCCATCTGTCAGCATTTAAATGAGGCATTTTGGGAAAAGAGGCAGACAGTGTAAATGTGACTAGAGCCGCGCATTATCAGCCAGGCTCCGGTAGGCGTTCGATGCCCTGCGTTTCCCTGCAGCTCCATGCTGCTCCTTTCGATGAGGAAGATGAATTTCTCAGTAGCACCTGTCTAGGGGAGATTGCATTTCTTTTTAAGACTATAAGCTCCAAACATCTCCCAAGCCTGGCCCACCCCTCCTTTTTCTTCAATACCCAGGGCTTGCATTAAGCAAAACTGCAAAGGTGATGAATTGCATTATGCTTTGAAACCAAGTGACATCGTGTCTGGGAAAGAATTTTGGAGCCAGACATACCGGGGTTTCAATACTGGCTCAATCAGACACTCACCAGACGGTTTCGGGCAACTCACTGGAGTTCTCGGAGCCTCAGTTTCCTCCTTTGTAAAGTGGAAATAGTCACGTCCACCCAAAGGTGGGGCGTGTCTCTGTTCCCGGACCCTGTGGGTCATTCTGTGAGATTCTCGGAGTTACAGCCGCAGCGTAAACAGGCCTTGTTTCGGCAGCCACCGTGTGTACTTGACTGGTCGTGCTGGCTTTTGTCACGCTTCCCGCACTTCAATGCATGTATTCACCGTGCTATCAACTCTATCACAGCTTCGCCCAATCCACGTGAAAGGAAAGAGTGTAAAATAGCAGAAATGAAATGCTCACAGGTCCTTAATCCGCACGATGGTATGTGGAGTGGATGACAACTCAGCGTTGCGGGTTTTGTCAGCGGGCTGTGTGTTTTTCAGGGATCATTAAACTGAAGGGCTAAGGTTCTTACGGGGAAACGTCAGGTGAAATCAGGAAACCCAACTGCATACTGGACACGTGGGCGAGGGGTGGAGGAGAGCGTGCGGCTCTCTCTGATGCCCCTGAAATCAGACCGTCTGGGAGAACGTTTGCTCCGTCCCAGAGTCAGGCCTGCCTTGCCAAAGCGTGATATCGAAGCCACTGAGGTTTCATCTGTCCAGTTGAATCAAACCCGAAAGGATCAGCTCGAACCAGATGGACTGGAAAGTGGCACTGATTGCCTAGCTGGCTCTTTGTTTGAATTTAAAGAGCCCTCACCCAGCAGGGAGTGAGGGCCCCAGTAACCCCAAACCCGGGCCTCAGCTCCCCTGTCACCCGGTCCTCTGACGTGCTGCTGCCTCCCAAGCTGGGCCCTGCGGCTGGACGGGCAGTGAGGCTCAGAGCACAAGCAGGAGCAGAGAGACGCCAGGGAGGATGAGAACTGCTGTGGGGGAAATACGAGGTTCTGATGCCAAGCAGCTCATTGCCCTAGTGGAGCCTCAGGTGCTAGAACCCAGGAGTGGGAGGTGTGTTTTGGACACCAGAGGTACCATTACCACCCACGGGCGTGACGACACTTTGGGTGTTCACGCGTCTCCCTCTGTGGGCTGTGCTGATGGCAGGTTCTTACTGAGCCGTCTCCTTTCCTGGGTGGAGGGACGGTGAGGTGGGCCCACCCTTTGGCCATGACCCTGGCGGTGAGGGTGAGCAGAAATAACTTACGGTTACAACACGGAGAGGAAAGAACACTGGTAACCCCGAAGTCTAAATCATCTAGTCATAAATAGTACCGCCTACGGGCTCTCAATGGCCGGGTCTACAATTTCTGTGCCAGGTTCTGTTCTTGTATTTTTCAGTCTCTCTTCATTGTGTGTATAAGGCAGGCCACGTGGGGTAACAAACACGCCCATCCAGCTCAGTTCCTTACCAAGGTCGATTTTATTTCTGGTTTATTTCTGGTTTCACTTTGGTTCAGGCAACTCCCCCGGGCAGCGGTCCTCCAGGAGGGCACTCGGGGGTCCGGGTAGTCTTGCCCATGACTGCTTGCTCTCGGCCCCTGCTCAGGGATGACCAGGACACGAGGGTCTCCAGCGGGGCAGGGACACAAACCATCTTTGCTCACGTTCTATTTTCCAAACGTCTAGTGTGGAAAGAAACATGGAAGCCAGACACACCTCCAACCTCAGAAGGAGGTGAGAACGGGGCACTGCTGGGAAGTCTTTCTCACCAGACTCAGTTTCAAGATTCAGTTTGTCTCCAAGGGCAAACTTAGAAGGCTTAAATGAGAGCTATGAGGAAATCAGACCATGCGTGCTGATGCATCCAGCCATTCTAGAAAATACATGGAGATTTCTAGAATCTCCCGCCCTGCTGTTGCTAGGAGAGTAACTTGGAGGTGCTTCAGGGTGAACACCATGCACTTCTAATGACATGCGGAGAGTGTTGCAAAAAAAAAAAAAAATCACCCCAAGTGCTTACTGTATACAAAAGTATTTTCATAAACGTGTCCTGCTTTTAATTTTGTGAAAGCTAATTGGTATTTACAGAGTCAAACCCTTTTCAAAGAGCCCCTCTGACCACGGCAATGCGAGGAGGAGAAAGTGCTGTGTGTCAGGAGAGCCGACCACGTGTTCCATATTAAAAACTCCTAAATGTGTTTCTTTCCATTCCCGCTGCCATCCCAGCCCCCAAAGTGAAGAGGTGGCAACACGGCAGTGTGCGTGAGTGGCCCATTAGGCTCGTGGTGTGCGCAGGCCATGGGAGAGGACAGGGCGCCTGGGGCCTGGGTGCCACCTCCTCCAGCTGGGGGCTGGTGACAGCTCCCCACCCCACCCCTGCCACCTCCCCACCGTCAGCAGCTTACAGCACCGATTCCTGACCACTTTACAAGCTGCTGTCAGGAATTCAGTACCTTCAGGCTGACTTCAACACCTTTCTTTCATGTTTTATGTGTTCTTTCCAGTTTTAGGGTCATTACACACAGCTGCAGAGAATGGTTACAAATCAGGCGAGTGACTCACAGCGCGGCGGGGTGCGGGGTGGGGGCGAGGTGGCCCTGCCTCCCCGTGGCGCGCTCTCAAAAAGAGAGACACTTGTTTATTAAAGCAGTAAGTAACATTTTGGCCTGGAGTAGGGTACGCGTTCTGTTTTCTGGACCAGCCGTTATTTAAGAAGAAGGGACATCTCTTCCCTGGGGGTGGTTGGAGGGAGGCGGGACTTGGGTCCCCAGGCCCCAGGACACTGGACCCCTACACAGTCTCGGGCTGAGGGACGCTACCCACTCTCCAGCCATGCTCAATTCTCTTAACAAACCCATCTCTTACCGCTGAGCAAGAGCATCAATTCAACATCTCCACTGAAATACCTGGAGGAGCCTCACCCTTCGAGAATTTCTCATCTCAGCACCTTACCTGTAGCGTGTCTGAGGTCCTTTCTAAGAGGAAGTGGGGTGTGGACATGACAAGCCTGCCGGGGTTCAAGTACACAGGCTTGGGAGGATGAGTCATCTGAGAGCTGAGGGGTGCCTCAGCTGATGAGCCCTGAAGGAAGGGGAGCCAGGTGGCAAGTGTGCTGGGGACAGGGCACACAGCTGTGACTTCGGCAGGTAGCAACGGTGCCCCCCGAAGGAGCGTGACTGCAGTGAAAACTCTCCTGCTGGTTGGTACAAGACAGAGGGGACCGGGACACCGCACGCGCGGGCTGGGACCCTCCAGACAGGGCACACATAGGAGCAAAGACGCCTAGATTGGTCCTTTAGCGTCCAGCAGGGCGGGGTCGAAGCCAAGAACACGGACGCACATAGACAAGGCCTCCGCCTTCAGGAGCCGGGCTCCGCAGGAATGCATGTGCGGTGAGCATGTACGCCTGCGGCCATCACCGCAAACGGTTTGATGCTCCAGGAGAGAAAAGCCAGGGTGTGAGAAGAAATGATCCGGGCAGCGGTCGGGGGTGGAGAGTCAGGAAATGATTCTGACAGTGTCACATGTGTGGCATGACCTGCTGGCTGTGGGGATGTGTGCAGGGCTGAGTTATGAGAAAAGCTTCCCTTCTGCAGGCGGTGGCATCTGTCAAGGGCGGGGGCTGGGCCAGTCTTCCTGGGGTCACGGTCCATGCTTCTTATTCTCCCACCCCCCCCTCCCCCTGTCTGGAACCCACTGCAGGGCTAGAAACAGGAGAGGGCTGCGGTGGGAATGTCCGGCTGCCGCTCCCTCTCTCGGTGCGCGCACTGAGGCTGCGGGTGCTCCGAGCAGGGCTGTGCCCGTCCCCTCTCGCTGCTGCAGCAGAAAACACGAACCCAGTGGCAAGAGGAGCGCAGAACTGTCCCGGGAGTCAGCCGGCCAAACCCCGGGGTCCGCAGGGCCGAGCTCCTTCTGGAGACATCCAAGTGCCTTAAGATATTTTAGGAAGCCCGGCTGGTGTAGCTCCGTGGATTGAGCGCAGGCCGGGAACCAAAGGGTCCCGGTTCGATTCCCAGTCGGGGCACATGCCTGGGTTGCGGGCCAGGTCCCCGGTGAGGGCCATGTGAGAGGCAACCATACATTGCTGTTTCTCCCTCCCTTCTCTCTCTAAAAATAAATAAATAAAATCTTTAACAAAAAAAAGATATTTTAGGAAGACACACATACCATACAGACATACAGAAAACATATTAACGTTTATATATTAATGACCAAATCTATACCCACAGACCCATTCTTGAACTTAAGAAAGGGAAATTTGCCAATCGATTTGCAATCCCTTATTTGTACTTCTCCTACTTTTCCTTCCTCTCGCATCACCTGGAATAATCACTGCCTGCTGATTGGTGTTAATCCTCCTTATTTTTCCATATAGATTTCCCACACAAATCAGTAATACTATGGTTAATTTTTAAAGGTTTGGGCCTTCACACGAATGGAATCATACTATGTCCATGACCTTTTACATACGTGTATGTATACTGTATCTGCGATTTCTTTTCCCCGCCATTCCCTTTTCTCAATTCACCTATACAGACGCCTGCAGAAGTCCTTGATCAGCCAGCATTGCATTATATTCCACAGTACAAATCGTCCCCAATTCACTCCTCAATGCCAAATGTGGTAGACATTCAGGAGGTGGTTTTTCAATTTTTTGCTCTTAAAAACAGTGCCTGCGGTATGCTTCCACCTAGGTTCCGTCTCCTGAGCTGAGGGTTCTTCAGGGGGTGTGTAGGCAGGAGTGAAGTTTCCAGATCTCAGAGGCACGTCGCCAGCTCTGTGGCTGGTGAGAGAACTGATTGACGCTTCCCTGGGAGGGGCGTGGGGTTCCTGCTGCCCCCGTCACATCCACACTTAATATTGTCACATTGCCGTTTCCCTCCAGTCTCCGGGGTGTGAAATAGTAACACATTGAGGATTTTGATTAGCATTTGCATGATTACTAATGAGGCTAAACACCTTTTCATACATTTATTCATAATTTGTGTTTACTTGCATATGAAACGCCTGCATCTTCTCCCTATTTTCTGATGTGTTGTCATTTCCTCATCAATTTGTGGAAATTTTAAGTATACGTTTTGATGGTAAAACGTTTGGGTTATGGATGCCATAATCATTTTCTCCCAAGTTACAGCTTGTCTTTCATGCATTTTGATGAACAAAATTTCCTAATTTTAATCTAGTGGAATACATTTGTATTCCTTTTATGGCTTAATATCCTAAAGATATTCTAAAAGTTTGAACATTTGCCCTTCGCCGTGCTGGTTTATCCATCTGGAATGGGCTATTCATGTGGTATGAGGTAGGGACGCAATCTTATTTATTTTTCATATAAATGAGCAATCATCCCGACAATATCTGTTGGACTCTTCATAATTTCCTCACTTCCCCTCAGTGCCACCTTTATTCAATGTTGCTTTATGTATGAAGCATTTTAGGGGGGTATCACCACCTCATTTCATTTATCTGTGTGTGAGTGTTCATATTAATTAATGAGACAATATCATTTTATAATAAATCTCAATGCTGAGGGTGGAGAGCGAAGCATTTCTTTTCTTCCAGCTATTCGTTTCTCGGGGCACCGAGAATAGAATGCCGCGGCATGGTGCAGCTTTCCGGTAGTAACGCAACATGCAACGAGCGCCAAGTCAGAGAGACACGGGCTGGAACTCTAGCTCTTCCACTTCCCAGATGAATAATGTCAGAAAGTTGAATTAAATCCCTGGATTTTAATGCTTCTTGCATTGTAAGATGAAGAAATTATGCTCAACAATCCAGGATTAAAAACACAAAACTCTTCCTGCCGTGTCACTCCCAGAGACGGGCTCCTGCTGGGAAGTTTCCTTTTGTCTCCATATTTCCTCTTGAAAAGGCACACGGCATCATAATGTCACATGGAAATAAGCCAGTAAATCAGGGTTTCTCAGAGCCGCTCCCGTGGGCTGAGCCAGACTCTCGTTAGAACTGCTCCTAAGCAATAGCTTTCTGTCCTTTTCTGTAGCCTCTGCCCACGGAACCACATGAAGGCTATTATTTCAATATTTTTGAAATAAACATTGCATTGACCTAATAAGAGGGATTTAGTGAATTAAATACATCTGCATGTTCTACTTTTCATGAAGTCAACGTATTCTTGCAATTACTGTATGAAGTTTTCCAAAAAAGAAAATGACTGCAGGTCAAAATACAAGGCACAGAACCGAGGCGAGTTCTCGCCAGGACTGCTTCGGCTCGGAGCTCTCCTGGGAGAGAGGCGGGGCCTGCAGACAGGGGAGCAGAGGGGAAGTTTACTACCAAGGCCTCGTTTGTAAAAATAGAGGCAGTGTCTGTTATCCCGATTATCTGCACAGATGGCGAGTGGGCTGTGGCAACTGGTGGAGGGAACCTCCGCCCACACGTGGGAACAGAGTGCCCTGCACGTCTCTCTGCCCCCGCAGTCTGCAGCTGTGAGGGGCCAACACGCCCGCTCTAAGCCAAATGCCGTGTGTTCAGGGCCCTGTGAGAAGCTTCATGTATGTTATTCCATGGAGTCTTCATAACGACAATGCATCTTTGTTCCCACTTCAGAGACAGCGCCCAGTGGGCTTGGGGAGGCTGACCTGTCCGAGCCCCCTAGTTCATCGCTCTGTCCCCTGGGGCGGCCTTACCAACTACCCCACACCTGCTCCCTGGGAGCCATAGGGACTCACTCCGCCGCAAGCCTGAAGGCCCCAAGTCTGACATCAAGGAGGGGGCAGGGCGAGGCTCCCCCGAAACCAGTGGAGGAGGAGTCTTCCTTGTTCTGTTGCAGTGTCTGGTGTCGTGGGCAATCCTTGGGATCCCTCCGGTTGGAGACGCAACACGCCAGTTGCTCCCTCCAGCATCACCGGGCATTCCCCCCCGTGTCTGTGTGCCTACATGTTCCTCGTACAAGGACATTAGTCATCAGACTGGGGCCCCCCTTCACTGAGTATGACGTCATCTTCACAATCCCTGTCATGTCTGTGAAGTCCCTACGTCCAGTGAGGCCGCACTCACGGGGACTGGCGGGCAGGGCTCAAACCCGCCTTTGGGGAAACACGCCTGAACCCACAGCAGGGAGCGGATGGCGTTCGCTCTGTGTGCGCATATGAATCAGAAGTTTCCACAGACAGTTTTACAGCCAGCTATGAGATAGCGCGCCTTTGTTTTCCCACCTCTTTGAGAAGCTGGAAAGAGTAAGTAAATATTTCCAAACAGCCAACCATTCGAAAAACTACCAATGTGTGAATTATTTAATGTCAATTTGCCGAAGTCCGAGAGCCAAAACCGTGGTGTTGCGGCGGGACAAATTGCACACGAGTAACTTCTAGTGGGCAGGCCTGTGGATTCTAGTCAACGACAAGCTCAGCCAGGGTGCAACGGTGTGAAATAACTTTCTCCACAAATCACACGGTGTGAAGACCAATAGATTAGCCTTTGTAGACCTCAAGGGGGACCACCCCACGGGGTCCCCGGCGGCGGAAACCACCGCGGAGTGCCGCGTGCGTGCCTGGCATGGAGGTCACAGCGACCAGGCTGTGCTGTCCCAGCGAGCAGAGGCGGGCGTGCCTGTCCCGGGCACAGCCGTCATTGTCCAGCAGATGGCCAGTCAGGACGCTGCGGCGCGAACGTTTGCCCCCCTCGGTTTGCGTGTGGGAGTCCTAACCCAGGGTGTCCAGCCTCTCGGCATCTCTGGGCTGCCCTGGAAGAAGAAGAGTTGTCCTGGGCCGCACATTAAATACACAAACACTAACGAACACTGACGAGCAAAAACAAGGTTTTAAGCACATTTACAATTTTGTGTCGGGCTGCACACGGCCCGTGGGCTGCAGGTTGGACACCTTGCTCCTAGCGCTCTCCCCGAGGTAGAATTCGTAGGCGGGGCCTTTGGGAGAGAATCAGGTGTAGGTGAGTTCAGGCGGGGGCCCTCGTGATGGGCTTTGTGCTGTTATAAGAAAAGGAAGGGAGCTCAGAGCTCCTTTCCCTCCCCTCAAGGGGAGGCCCGTTGACAGGGCGGCTCTCTGCCCACCAAGAAGAGGGATCTCACCAAGAACTGAATCTGCTGGACCTTGACCTTGGGCTCTCCAGCCTCCAGCATGGTGAGAAAATAAATCTCCATTGCTTAGGCCACCTGGTCCCTGGTATTGACCTGCAGCAGCCCAGACCCACCAAGACACAGGTGGGAAGGGGCCACAGAGCCTATGGGCAGCTGTACTCCACGCTGGGGTCCCAGGACCCCTCCCTCATGCTAATCCGTTGTCTCCAAGCATGCTGCCTAGTTCTCCACGATTGGAGCAGAGACTCCTCCCTGTTCCCCGGGACCTCTCCTGTCCTTGCCCCCTTCAGTGACGCCACCACCCTCCGCACCTCCGCAGGCCAGGGGTCACCCGGCTGCAGGCTCCGTTTCTGAGCCCTGAGCCGGACGATGCAGCGTGTGCCATGGAGTCTGGATACATCCGCGTCTCTGTCTGGAGAGCGAGTTTCTGCCCTCTGTCTGCTAGGGCGTGGAGGAGGTGCCGGGAGTCAGCTGTGACAAACAAATCACCACACTTCTGTCCTGAGATCAGTGGGGTGCGGTGGGGGCCGTCGGGTGTCATCCTTCAGAAAGAAGGGCAACAGAAAATCACAGCCTGCGCCCAGAAAAGAGTGTTGTTTGTGGTAAGATCCTGCCGACGATGAACAGGGACTGCTTTCCCAGCCGGCCGCGCCCTGTGCGCTGTAACGCCGCCTTATGACGCCCCGAGCGAGCTCTCTTCCGACAAACTGGAAACATAACAAATCAACCCATAGCTGAATAATGTGGACTTCGTGACCTCCCCTATCCTCCGACCACAGTGATCTGGAAAACTGAGCATTAACTCAAAATTTAAATATCCAGTGTGGTTTATTTAAAAAAAAAATCATCCTTTCTTAAGTCATTAAAAAAATAGTTCATTCTCATGGAGAAATTTTTTGTGTGTATTTTACTCAGTATGAGTTTGGAGTTAGAGCTCCTGATTTCAGACTCCCTGTGTCCTGCTCATGGGGGGTGGGGGGACAGGCAGGACATCCTTCACAGCCTCACCTTTCTCGTCTCAACGCAGGAATAACCAGGAGGCCTGCCTCACCGCCCTGTCGTGAAGGACAGGAAAGGTCACTCAGACACAGGTCCTGGCACAAAGGTCGTGGTTGGTAAATACTTGGCTGTCCTATTCTGTTTCTTTCCAACACCAAAAGTGGACGTGGCTCCCTGTGGCTGCCTACAGGACTCCTCGCGTCGGCTCCTGATGCCTTTTGCATCGGGACATTCGGGGTCTAATCCCATCCTCTCAACTAGAATGATGTAAATGAGCATTAAAAAAAAAAACCTGGTCCCACAAAACAAAAGAATAATAAAGACCCCCCAAAAGCATCTAAATAAGTATAATGCATTATTTACAGTTTTTCATTAATATTCATCTGAAACTTGTTCATTCATTTTTCATCTGCGAGCACTGAGAAGAAAGAGCAGGTGCCATGATTAAAAATGTATTATGGAAGGAAACACTTAGAAGTGAGAAAATTCTCTCCATTTCCTGCATTTGCTTCTGCCAGTTGGGGAAGAGAATCAGGCCACTCGGTTTGGGGGTGGAGCGTGTCTGTTTCCGCGCGGCCGAAGCTGGGAAGCCGGTCGGCACAGCAGGTCAGCACCGTGGTCCTTCCCGTCAGACAGCTCTCCCTCCAGGACGCCTTCCCGAGACGCCAGATACGGTGGTCTTCCGAATCTCTGCAGCTCCCTGGGCACGCTCCTTGTCACACCTGCAAAAGGTAATCGGGGGTGGGGTGACTTCTCTGATGTCTGCCTTCCCCACTAGTGCAGGGACCCCGCGTTCTGCCCAACCTTTTACTCGGGAAGTTTCCCGTTGCGTCTGAATATTCCGTCGATATTTTACAAATACATGAATCCAGCATAGACTTCTTGGCTTGCCTTCCTTCTGATTTTATTTGATCGCACGTGGCTCTCCAGGCATGTCACACTGGCTGTGTGTTCATACACTTCCTCAGAGATTCCCTCTGCAGCTGAATCTCCCTCTGAAAAATCCAGCATTCCCTCTGTATCCAGGGTGCTTTCTGGGGAGCCCCACAGTCCTCCCTCATTTTAGAGGGAAGATACTCCCTTCAAACCAGGCCCTCCTCCCTGGTGCTTGCTTCTTGCCAGTAACACTCCCTGAGACCAAGAGCTTCACTGCTGGGGTCTCATCCCATGAGTCACAGCCGGGCTGCTCGGGTACCCCAGCTTCGCAGAGAACAGGGCGTGACATTTTAATTTGGATATTGACTCACCTCTGTGAAAGTCCCGTCACCTCCCCCAGCCTCGGTCTCCTTCATTATAAATCCGGAATAGTAACAGATAAGAGATAGATAGATAGATAGATAGATAGGCATTTGGCTCGAGCAGTGGTAGAGGCGGGTGATCTGAGTGTTCAGGGTGCCTGGCGACACGGTGAAGAGCGAATGCTGCAGCTCAAGTCCAAGTGCGGTCTGAGGAAGAACCTCGTGGAGGGTGACCTCCTCACTCAAGGTACGCTGGCTAGAGCTTCACCGCACACTGGGCCACCCAGTCTAGCCAAGTGGACGCATCGAATTAACCATCACAATCACGGACAGGTCACGTGAGCGCTAAGTTAGGAGACCCAGGAAGAAGCAGGGGTGGGGGGCGCACGTGAACTCTCTCCCTTCCCTCCGCACTAACGAGACCCTTACGATGTGACTGTCTGGTCACTGGTCACCTCTGCACAGGACGCTTGCTCCAGGAAGATGGAAAGGAACGTCTCAGTGGGGTTTAACCCAAACTGGAGCGCTTTTGCTTGATCTATCACCAAACATTAATACTCACCTTCTCTACGCAGGACCTAATTCCTGTACAGCTACTTTCTATGGAAGTGCTCCCAGGAAAATGTCAAAGGACGTAGAAACATATCCATTGTCCATTGTTTTTCCACATTTGTATCCTATGCCCTGTAACTATGGGAGAGAAACGCAACCATCTCAAGCCCCAGCGCCACTTAAACACGTTAACGCAGAAATACGTCCAAGGAGCTGCCTTCAGAATCTGCAGAAGCTTCCTGCTCTGTCTTCATTGAAGGAGGGGGATGTTCTTCGAAAGAAATCCATGACACAGTCCTCTGTGTGGTCCAGCTCCTCGTCCACGCCAGAGCCGCCGTGTCCAGAGCCACCGTGTCCAGAACCGGCCTGACGCTTCTGCTGGAAATGGTTCAAAGCGCGCGTCTGTCGGGGCAGAATCGGAAATGCCCTCGGCGGTTGCATTTCCTTCCCCACAGCCAGCAATCGCTGATTCCAGCAAAGGAAGGCGGCCCTGCTATAACTTTCCTGGACCTGCACATTGATGGTTGCTGAAACCTAGCAACAATTTTAGGAAAATGGACTTTAAGTTGGTCAAGCGTCACTTGGCTGCCATTGGCCATGGTTACCCTCTGCTGTGCGTCAGAGGGTAACTTTTTTGAAACAACAGAAGGGTTAGTAATGGGAGCTTTTGGCGGTGTGCTCAGCTATTTAGCCTTTTCTGGGGTAGGGCTCTTTGGCTTTGAGAAGAATTACAGGGTTTTTGACGTCAGTGAAAGGGAATTTCTCTCGCTTCCACTGTAAAATATGGCAGAATTACATATGACGGCTTCTATTCATGCACACGGCAACACCGTCGGCCGTTACAAATTCACAAGTGTCGAACTCACTCCAGGTGCCTGGAAAGTGCCATTGCCAAATTCGGGTGAAAATGAATGGCCACTGACATGTGGAGGTGGCTGGAAGCAGAAGAGGAAAGTAACCCCATTTACCCAGGAAGGAGCAAGTGGGATTGGCGTGGAGGGAGCCCACGTCCCCGTTCTACGTTCCCGCTGTGGTCGACCACGCTGACCTCTGGACACGGGGCTCCCGGCAGCCTTGCTCTCTCACTGAAAATGTCGACACTTACACTGGACCTCGTGCCCCCGAGGGCTCTGAGGTTGTGTTGGCTGGAGATAGCAAACCGGTTCACGACAAATTTGACATCTGATTCATTGACCTAAAGGCAGACACTATTTAATAAACAGACACAAAGTGGTGTTAAAAATACGTTTCTGACCACCAGGGAAGGTGTGTTGAATGAATGGGTTTTTGTTTTTTTCAAAATCAGACAGGCTGCCTGTGTTTGTCCAGAGGACATCGCAGGAGGCGAATTCTGCTCGCCCAGAGAACGAGCCCCTCCCTCTCCTCGGCCGCTGCCGCCCGGAGCTCACGGCAGCCCCGGCGCAGCGGGGACAGAGCAGGACCTGGTGCCTGCTGACAGGAGGGGACGCGCCTGCAGGTCCACTCCTCCTGTCCCCACGGGTGGACACGCATGAGCCTGGGTCCCCAGGACAGTGTCCAGGGGACAATACACCCCCTCTGACAGAGACCTGGCACACTCTTTTCTGACTCAGAGTCCTCACGGTGGAGGGATTCATGGACAAGCCCGAGCGCCATGTTTTGCGATTGCTACCCAGGTCTTCTCTATTTTACAAGAACAAAAAAGGAGGAAATAAAGAACGTCCTGAAGGTAAACACTTGTCTTTCTTAATCATTCAGAGGTAGTTTCTGAGTGATTCTCCGTAAAGCTACTACCTGGCGTGTCTTCTGGGAATTCTTCAGGACCAGCTGCCCTGTGGTGGGAAACTGAGGCACAAAACAGCTGCTGAGGTGTTTGCACTCTTCTCATGAAGGCAGCATCGGGAACGAAGCCTCCACCCACCCTGCATCAGAGCGTCGGAGCGAGAGTCTGTCCAGCGTGGGACCACTCCCGGTTACTGCGTACAGCCGCGCTCCTGCCAGGGCTGCAGTGGGGACGGCTGGGCACAGAGAGGAAGGCAGCCCGGGGCCCCAGTCAGAGACAATCTCCATTCCCACGCCCTCCCCTCACTCCCTGCCTGGCCCGGGGGATGCTGCTGGGTTTGTGGGGGATGGGCAGGAAGCCGCCACCAATGGTGGGAGAGGTTCCTGCGCACAGGAAAGCATATTCTGTTTCCAGGGTCGACACATTCCTTCAAGTTTAGCCGCCTCCAACCTCGAGCTCAGCTGCGACCCTGTCTTTGATAAGCGGGAATGACCAGAGGACAGAGGACGGGACAGTAAAACAGATACCGCCTGCAGCTGTCCCCTCACCTCACTGCCATGATGACAGGCACACGGGAGGGCACAGCAGGGCGTTGACTCATCCGACCAAAGGAACTACTATCTTTATGAACTTGACCTCATGCCACAGACGCATACTAAATATTCGTGACAGCCCAGACCCCAGGCCCAGGATTGGCACATTTCATCCTTCGGGTAACGCTACACCACCAGTTCCCTGATCGCCACCGTGCCAGTGCCATCGCGGAGCCTCGGGGACCAGCCAGTGCGGGGGTGCTGGGGCGACCTCCCTGCCCCGTGCCCTTCTCCTCAGACATTTACAGAACGCCTGCTGCAGCGTCACGACAGGCCCGGATGGCGGAGCCCTCCATGCCGCTGAAATAACACCAGCCGCGTTCACATCCATTCTTTCCTCCAAACTTCGTGCTCCTCGCCCGCTGTGATGCGGCCTCTCCTCGGAGCCACAGAAGCAAGCAGGCCCATCACCACATTTGCGGCGTGGGCGGGCAGACGGCGGCCCCCTGAATTCGTGACCACTTCCCTGAATTGACCGAAGTTACCATGTAGCCCAGAAGACTCAGCTTGCTAGAGCACACTGTCCCCCCCACTCAGTGACAGCTAGTCAGTGACCAGGCCCAAAACCAACGTGCTGGCCCAGTGATGGCTGCCTGCAACACACATGATGATCCATCGGGACAGGTGTGACTGAGACAAGAATGGGACCGATGGGTCTGCAGACCCACATGGCTCATTGGAAGCTGCTTTTGTTACCCAAGAGCCAGCCACGAACACGCACTGGGCGCAAGCTGCATAAATGCCCAGGGGCAGCTCATGGGCAGCTGCAGGACCAAGGAAAAGGAAAGGGGAGAGGAGAGAAGTGATTTTACAGAAGAGACGTCCCATATGCAGGGCAGCCAGAGCTCCGGGATCAGTCGACGATGATGAGCTTAAAAAAAAAAGCAAACAGGCACCATCTGCAGGCAGTTGGCAGCTGAGGGCTTGCCCCACTAACTACTGAGTGGGCAGGACTGATTTATCGGTGGCCACCCGCGGTGAAGAAATAAGATTGAATGGATTGAGTGGCTCTGGAGCACGTTTGGAGGAGGGGGGCAGTGATGGAGGAAAAATGGAGGAAGAAACAGAGGAAAGAGGAAGTGGGTTCTGAGAAAAGCCTCACTTGAAGCTACACACATAGGACTGATTTGAAAAGAAGGAGATGATGGGAAAATCTGTTATGCAAATCACCACAACATGGATGCGGATAGGTTGCCAGGGGCACCGATGCCTGCCATCCTAGCAACAGCTGGTGTGGCTGTGCTGGCCCCGGGCTCATCTGTGCCCAGGGCTCTCAGAGGTGCCACGGTGGGAGGGAGAAACTGAGGCTCAGACCCCTTCCACGGAAGAGAGAGAAGATGACAGTATGTCTGGAAACACAAGACATGCAACTCTGAGAAGCCGTCACCGGCCCCACAGAGCAACACCTCCCCATGCTGGGGGCCGGGCCCCGTTCCCCACAGCAGGTTAAGGCCTACTCATCTGGGGTCTCAGCTCCGCACCTCCTTGGGGAACCATGAAGGACCCTGAAAAGGTGTTACCCCACCTTGCACAATGCATACACTCCTTGAACAATCAACATGCGGCCATTTCCCATTGGCCGCTTCGTGTTTGTTTATTGTCTGCCCCCCACACTTTATAGTGTGGGTTCCCTGAGAGTGGTGCACAGTGCCTTTCACAGATCGCATGCCTCATACGTCCTGCTGAGTGAATTACCTGCCCCATTCACTTCTCCTTTCACTCGGGACTATTCACTAAATGCAACCATGCGCTGGGCACCCAACACACGCTCTCAGTGGTGCTGGGCCTTGGAGGGAAGAATGTGGGGACTCAGAGATCTCAGGGTGGCTGTTATAATTTGAGAAAACATTATAATGTTTTAGCCAAGACCGTATAGTAAGAAGAACCAGACATTCAAACATCAGAAGGAGCACTTGTTGTAGCAGAAAGTGGTAACCAAAACACCCTAAAATAGGAGCCATCATCATCTGT
>PVJI01014962.1:0-42554 GCA_004026765.1 Micronycteris hirsuta
AGCCTTTATTGTTTGAAATGTTAAAGGGAGTTATATAAGGTATGGAGGAATATCAACAGAGAAGTGGTAGGGGGAGAGGGTGGGAATGGGGCACAGAATAAGTAGCATAAATGGTAGGTAGACAACAGACAGGGGGAGGTTAAGAATAGTATAGGCAGTGCAGAAGCAGAAGGACTTATGTGTATGACCTATGGACAAAACTAAAGGGTGGGGAAAGGGGGGGATAAGGGAGTGGGGGGCAAGAAGGAGGGAAGAGTGGGACAACTGTAACAGCATAATCAATAAAATATAGTTTAAAAAAAAAAAAACAATATGGGCCCGGCTGGTGTAGCTCATTGAGTGAGGGCTGGGAACCAGAGGGTCCTGGTTCGATGCCTGCGTTGCAGGCCAGGTCCCCAGTGAGGGCCATATGAGAGGCAACCATACATTGCTCTTTCTCTCTCCCTTCTCCTCTCTCTGAAAATAAATAAATAAAATCTTTTTAAAAAAACCCAATATATATTTCACTGAAGATTTAAATCAACTATTAGACAAAATTTCCTCTTCTTTATAGGCAAAAATCTCCATTGATGTTGGATGCATGTGGAATGCAGAACCTGTTAAGGTAAAAATAGATCCTTCCATAACCCTCCCCAGGATCCCTCAATATCATTTAAAGCCAGAAGGACTTGAGGGACTCTGCTAATTAATTCAAATTTTATAAAACAAAAACTACGAAGCCCACTTCTAACCCACGCAATATTCCCATTTTGGCCATCTAAAAAAAAAAACAAATGCGAAAGGAAATAGGTTAGGCCAAGATCCAAGATATAGCAATAAAATTGCCAAATCTAGATTTCTCTTGGTACTTAATCCTAAAGCTATTCTGTATGGTACCCCCCAATATCCAGTATTTCACAGGCATCTATTTGTATTCACCTTTTTAAGTATTCGCCTTAATAGGAACTCTCAATACTTATTTGCCTACACCTAGGATAACCGACAATATACCTGGACTGTTATGCCCCAAGGATTTACTGAGGAACCTAGCTACTTCTTGTGTACCACCAATGTCAATACAAGGGACTTAATATTTCCAGGAGATTCCACTTTAATCCAATATGTAGATGACTTACTTCTATATTCTGACAATTAAGACAATTTGGACACCGAATATCTTCTTAAAGCATTAGCAGAAAAGGGCCACAAGGTGGATAGAGAGAAAATTCAACTATGCTCTCTGTGTGTCTGATATCTAAATCTGATATTTCAGCCACAGGTAAAACTATCTCCACTGACTAAGACTTTACTATCAACATTTTTCTCTCCCCGAAACAAAACAACTGATAGGTTTCAGAGTCTTGTGGGATGTTGTAGGATATGAATACCTAACCTCTCCATGATTACTTAACCCCTTTATGCCATGACTAGGGAGACATCCCCAATAGTCTGAAGGCCCCATCCAAAAATGCTTTTGATTACCTAAGGGTTCTCTACTTTCATTTCCCACCCTTGGACATCCCAAATCCTCCCTCCCTTGTTCCTTGTTTGTGCATGAATGAGACGATAATGCCGTTGGAGTGTTATCTCAGAAGCAAAATGTACACCAAAGACCTTTGAGATGTTGTAATTGGACCTTAAACCCAGTAGCAAAGCCACTGCCTGTGAACTGTTACTGTAAATGCCAAACTTGTCTAAGCTACTTCTGATTTAGTATTAAGTCATCTGCTTAACATCCATTCCTCAGGCTGTGCAGACCCTATTGCTTCATGAAAACACAGCACTTTTCTATGTCTTGACTTACCTCATGATACTGCTCTCTCCCTCTTGCATCATTATATATCATTATCAAAACCTTAACCCTGCCATCTTTACCCACAGATGGAACTTCCCACAATTGTGCCATTAATGCTAGATCATTCTCACATCTTAGGCTAGATTTATCAGAAAACCTGTCCCCCAAGTTAACCTCACTCTTTATATTGATGACTCCTACCTCCAGAAAGAAGATGGGACCTTCCACAATAAATATGATATCACTAATCATATAAAGCTCTAGAATATCAAGCTCTGCCAAATGTTATACCCATCCAGGTGACCAAGTTAATTGCTTTTACTGGGACTTGCTTGGATAAGAGCAGAGGGAATGAAGGCCAACATTTATACTGATAGACACTATGCCTTTGAGGGTAGTACATGATTATGGTATGTACAGAAGGAGAGAAGATTCATGGCAGCAGCTGGTACCCCAGTCAAAAATGGACCCTAAATAGCAGAACTTCTGAAGCATTGTTATTACTCCAGCATATCGTTATAGTTTGAAATGAATGACAAATCACAAAAAAAATTCATAAGAGAACCAGGGAATTAAATTTGTTTATAAATATACAAAATTAGCAGCCTGTTTCCAAGCCACCCAAGAAACCAGTGATTTCCAAGCCTTGGAGTATGACTCTGGGTCCCACATCAAAGCCCTAGGCCCCTGGTGAGAGTATTCATTCTACCTTGAGGGAGAAAACTTCTTTAAAATGATTTCTAAGGAAATAATGAAAGAATCTTCATGAAGCAAATAACCATTTTATACTAAAAACTAATTGGATGGGGAAAAGCTGGATATTCATCCTACTCATTCAGATGGGCTTTAGAAACACCAAGACAGCCGCTTGGTAGCTCCTAAGTCTATCTCTCAAGCCATTATATATGATTTATACAACATGACTAACCATGTAAAGGAAAAAACGTGAGATATATTAGACAAAGAGTGGTTTGGGCCCTTTAGTTTTATTCAGACCAATCACTTCCTTCATCTGGCAGAAACATAATTTTGTAAAAACTGTAAAAGTTGGGCAAGGAAAGGAAGCAGATGTCCTCCCATTTATTTGTGTCCTCTTCAGTTTCTTTCATCAACGCCTTATACTTTTCAGTGTAAAGTCCTTTCACCTCCTTAATTAAATTTACTCCTAAGTATTTTATTTTTCTGATACTACTGTATATAGAATTGTTTCCTTAATTTATCCTTCCAATAGCTCATTGTTAGTATATAGAAATGTAATTTATTTTTCCATATTGATTTTTCACCTTGCGACTTTACTAAAATTGTTTATTAGTGCTAACAGGGTTTTTTCATAGAGTCTTTAGGATTTTCCATATATATAATATCATGTCATCTACAAATAGAAACAATTTCACTTCTTCCCACTCCAAAGTGATACCTTTTATTTCTTTTCCTTAAAGTATTTCTCTGGCTAGGACTCCCAATGCTATGTTGAATTAATGTGGTGAGAACAAGCATTCTTCTCTTATTCCAGATCTTAAAAGAAAGCTTGCATCACTTTAACATTGTTTATGATGCTAGCTGTGGGCTTGTCCTATATGGTTTTTATTATGTTGAGGTACATTCCTTCTATATTCACTTACTGAGGGTTTTCTCATCAAAGGATGTTGAATTTTGTCAAATGCTTTTTCTGCATCTATTGAGATCACATTATTTTTCTTTTGTTGTGTTAATGTGGTGTATCACATTTATTGACTTGTATATGTTGAACTATCCTTGCATCCCTGAAATGAATCCCATTTGATCATGGTATATGATCGTTTTAATGTGTTGCTGAATTCAGTTTGCTAATATATCGCTGAGGATTTTTGCTTCTATGTTCATGAGGGATATTGGCCGGTAGCTATCTTTTCTTGTAATGTCTTTGTCTGGCTTTAATATCAGGGTAATGCTGGCTTCATAAAATGAGTATGAATATAGAAACATTCCCTCCATTTCTATATTTTGGAAGAGTTTAAGAAAAGTTTGTATTAATTCTTTAAATGTTTTGTAGAATTCATTTGAGAAGCTATCTGCTGCTGGACTTTTCTTTGTTATGAGTTTTCTGTTACTGATTTAATCTCTTTACTAGTAATTGCACTGTTCATATTTTCTATTTCTTCCAGATTCAGTCCTGGTAAGTTGCATGTTTCTAGGAATTTATCCATTTATTCTAGTTTGTCCAGTTTGTTAGCATATAATTTTTCACAGTAAAGTCACAGGATCCTTTGCATTTCTTTAGTAATGGATTGTAATGTCTCCTCTCTCATTTCGGATTTTGTTTACTTGAGTCTTCTCTTTTTTCTTTGGTAAGTCTAGCCAATGGTTTGTCAATTTTGTTTATCTTTTGAAAACAGAAGCTCTTACTTTCATTAATATTTCCTACTGTCTTTTTAGTCTCTATTCCATTTATTTCCTTTATGGTCTTTGTTATTTTCTTCCTTTTGCTAAATTGTAGCTTAGCTTTTTCTTATTTTTCTAATTCCTTTAGGTGTAAAGTTAGGTTGTATATTTGAGAACAGATCAGTGGCTGTAAGGATTTAGGAATGAAGGAAGCAATGAAATGAAGATAGCAGAAAGTTTGGAAGGTAATAGAACTGTCCTGTACCCTTATTGCACTTGTTTTTAACCAGTCTACACATGTTAAAATTCATATGACAAATGAACCTAAAACAAATTCATAAGGCAGTACACAAAAAGTATTTTTATGACAAACTACTTTTTTATTTTTTAATTATATTGTATTGCTTATGCTATTACAGTTGTCCCAATTTTTCCCCCTTTGTCCCTTCCAACCACCACCACCCACTCCCTCAGGCAAACCCCCACCACTGTTCATGTCCATGGGTCATATGTATAAGTTCTTTGGCTGCTCCATTTCCTATACTGAATTTTACATCCCTGTGGCTATTCTGTAACTACCTATTTGTACTTCTTTTTTTTTTTTAAGATTTTATTTATTTATTTTTAGAGAAAGGGGAAGGGAGGGAGAAAGAGAGGGAGAGAAACAGCAATGTATGGTTGCCTCTCACATGGCCCTCACTGGGGACCTGGCCCACAACCCAGGCATGTGCCCTGGCTGGGAATCGAACTGGGACCCTTTGGTTCCCAGCCCGCGCTCAATCCACTGAGCTACACCAGCCAGGGCTGTACTTAATCCCTTTACCTGTTCACCTATTCCCCTGCTCACCCCTCCCATCTGGCAACCATCAAAATGCTCTCAGTATCCATGATTCTGTCTCTGTTTTTCTTGTTTTCTTATTTGTTTTTCAGATTCAATCATTGATAGATATGTATTTTTGCCATTTTATTGTTCATAGTTTTGATCTTTTTCTTAAAAAAAACCCTTTAACATTTCATATAATAATAGTTTGGTGATGCTGAGCCTTGGTTGCTGTTGGCAGATCGAAGGGAGGGATTTACCCAGGCCAGTCAGCTACAAGGACTGGCTGTGACCACTGACCACCCACCTCCCCACTCCATGAAAGATCACCTGTGCAGGGGCAGGGTGGTGGTGTTCCGACGTGGTCTGTAGCTGTCCCCTGGTTGTTCAGGCCCTGGGATTGTCCAGGTATTCAGTCCAAGGTCAGCCCCTACCTCTGTCTCACCCGGGGCCACCTTGCCAGAGCTATACAGCAATCTGAGATGGCTGCTACTTCTGCGGGGCTTGGCAATTCCCAGGGAAAACCAAGCTGTGAATCTAGGCTGGCTGCCACTACAGCCATGCCTATGGCCATGTAGCAAGAGGTATGGGGCCTGCGGGCTCACTGAGGCCAGCTATTGCTTGTTTGAAAGCATTTATGAAGTTGTGAAGCATGAGCCAAGACCAGCCATTCATATGGGAAAGCCACTGTTAACAGCTCTAAGTTGAGTGGGATGGAGCCTCAGGGGATATCCAGGGTGGGATAAATGGTGTTAGCCAGGTTGATGGAGTCTCAGATATGAGACTGCCAGCTCTTTGGCTCTGTTGGGGGAGGGTTCAGAAAAGGGACAATGGCTTCTGCTCACATTTCTGTCTGCAAGGAAGCTGTCCTCCAGCTCTCACCTTGATGCTGGACACTTCAGTTCCTCCCTGTGTGCCACGGGTGCCTCTCAAGCTGCTACCCCAGTGCTGGAGCTCAGAGAGTGAGTCTGAGTAAGTAAGTGTGAGGGTTCTCTAAGGGGAACTGCTTGGGACTCCAGAAGTTTCTTCCACCAACTCAAACCCTGCTGGTTTTTGCAGCCAGAAGTTGTGGGGACTTTTCTTCCTGGCACTGGAACCCTGAGCTGGGGTTGGGACTCCTTGGTCCTGAGATATCCCTTCTGAATTTTTATCCACCACACATGGATATGGGACCAGTCTATCCCACCTCCCCACCCCTCCAACAAGCCTGGGTGGATGTGGTTTCTTCAATACCATAATTCAATTTCTGACTTCCATTCAACTCAATTTATGGTGGTTGGTCTGTATTTTAGTTGTAATTTTGATATGGTTGTGCAAGGAGGTGAGCCATGTTTACCTATGCCACCTTCCTGACTGAAAAGCCTCAAGAGATTGTCAACAAGCTAATTTTTTGAAGACCTAGATATTTTAGAGAAGTTTTAGGTTCACGGCAAAGTTAAGAACGTACAAAGGTATTACATATAGCCCCTCCCCTCATACATGCAAGCCTCCCCATTATCAACATCGCTCACCAGAATGATACATTTTTCAAAATTGATGAAGCTACATTGATATATGATATTCACCCAAAGTCATTGGTTCATTGTTAGCATTGTACATTATATGGGTTCAGACAGATATATAACAACATGTATCTATCATTATAATATCATAAAAAATGGTTTCACTTTCTTAAAAATCCTCTATGGTCCACCAATTATCCCTCCCTCCACCCCAAACCCTGGCAACCACTGATCTTTTTAGTATCTGTTTAGTTCTTCATTTTCCAGAATGTTATATAGTGGGAATCATACAGCATGTGGCCTTTCCAGACTGGCTTTATTCACTTAGCAATATATATTTAAGTTTTGTGCCTTTTTATGGCTTGATATCTCATTTTTATCATTAAATAATCTTCCATTATCTGGATGTAGTACAGGTTATTTATGCATTCACCTACTAAAGGGCATCCTTGTTGCTTCCAAGTTTTAGTAATTATTAATAAAGCTGTTATGAACATCCATATGTGATGAACATAGACATTAACAAAGTTTTTGTATGAATATAGACTTTCAACTCCTTTGGGTACATACCAAGAAGTGTGATTGCTGTATTGTATGGTAAGCGTATGTTTAGTTTTGTAAGAAACCACCAGAGTTTCTTCCAAAGTGGCTATGCCATTTCTCATTTCCACCAGCAACAAATGAGAGTTTCCGCTCCAGATCATCACCAGTATTTGGTGTTTTTGTTGTTCAAGATTTTGTTCACCCTAATAGGTGTGAAGTGGTTTCTCATTGTTGTTTTAATTTGCATTTCCCTGATAATATGTGATATGGAGCATCATTTCACATTTTTATTGCCATTTATTTATCTTCTTTGGTGAGATATCTGTTTTGGTCTTCGGACTGCTTTTTAATCAGGTAGTGTGTTTCCTCATTGGTGAGTTTTAAGAATTCATTGTATATTTTGGATAACTGTCTTTTATTAGATGTGTTTTTGTATGCATATTTTCTCTCAGTCTGTGGTTTGTCTTCTAATTCTCTTGATATTGTCTTTTACAGACCAGAGGATTTTAATTCTAATGAGATCCAGCTTATTATTTTGTTTTTAAAGATTTTATTTATTTATTTTCAGAGAGAGGATAAGGGAGAGAGAAAGAGCAATGTATGGTTGCCTCTCACATGGCCCTCACCGGGGACCTGGCCCGCAACCCAGGCATGTGCCCCGACTGGGAATCGAACTGGGACCCCCTGGTTCCCAGCCCGCGCCCAATCCACTGAGCTACACCAGCCGGGCTTATTATTTTGTTTTTAGATCATTCCTTTGGTGTTGTATCTAAAGTTATTACCATACCCAATGTCATCAATGTTTTCTATTATGTTATCTTCTAAAAGTTTTCATTTCATATTATACATTTAGGTCTATAATCAATATTGAGTTGATTTTTAGAAGGGTGTAAGGTCCATGCTTAGATTCATGTTTTTGTATGTAGATGTCCCGTTGTTTCAGCACCATTTGTTGAAGAGACTATCTTTGTTCCATTGTGTCAAAGGTCAATTGATTATATTTATCAAGGTCTATTTTTGGATCTCTATTCTGTTCCATTGATCTACTTGTCTATTCTTTCTCTAATACCTCACTGTCTTGAGTATTATAGCTGTATATTAGGTTTTCAAGTCAGGTAATATCAATCTTCCAGTTTTGTTCTTCTCGTTCTATAATGTCTTGGATCCCCATATTAACTTCTGAATTACTTTGTTGGTATCCACAAAGTAACTTGCTGGAATTTTGACTGGGATTGCATTAAATCTATAGATCGATTTGGGAAGAACTGACATCTTGACAATATGGAATGTTCCTGTCCATGAACAGTGACTATCTCTCCATTATTTCATTCTCCTTTGATTTCATTCAGCAGAGTTTTATAGTTTTTATCATATAGATCTTGTGCATATTTTGTTATATATTTACCTAAATATTTAATTTAGAGTGTGATAATAAAAATGGTACTGTGGTTTTAATTTCAAATTCCATTTGTTTGTATCTGGTATACAGGAAAGCAAATGACTTCTTATATTAGCATTGTATCATGCAACCTTGCTATAATCACTTATTAGTTTCAGTTTTTTGTTAATTATTTAAGATTTTCTACATAGGCAATCATGTCATCTGTGAACAAAGCCAGTTTTATTTCTTCCTTCACAATCTGTGTACATTTTTTCCTTTTCTTGTCTTATTACATTAGTAAGGACCTTCAGTCCCTGCTAATATTTGTTTAAATAACATAAATGTTTATTATGCTTAAAATGAGTGGTAATAGAGAACATTCTTGCCTGGTATCTGATCCTAGCAAGAAAGCGTTGAGATTCTTACCATTAACTACAATGTTAGCTGTAGATGTTTCATAGATAGTCTTTATTAATTCAGAAAGTTCCACCATTAACTACAATATTAGCTGTAGATGTTTCATAGATAGTCTTTATTAATTCAGAAAGTAAACCAGCGTATTCCTGGTTTACTGAGACTTTTTATCATGAATCAGTGTGGAATTGTGTCAAATGCTTTTTCTACATCTACTGCTATGATCATTTGATATTTCTTTTTTAGTAGTTTATGTAATAGGTTTCATTTATTGATTCGAAAATGTTGAAACAGCCTTGCATGACTGAGATAATTCCCACTTATTCATGGTATATAATTCTTTATATACATTGTTGGATTTGATTTACTAATATTTCATTGAGGATTTCTATATGTGATAACTTAATTTTAAAAATAAAATGTAGGTGACATCAACATCATGGTGGATTGATAAGACCTCTTTGTATTTCCCTTTAAATTTACAAGCCAGACAAAGATAATCCAACAAAGATTTCTCTGTTCAACACATAATAAACATGCATGAGAGATGAATGCATTGGTTCATCTGAAGGTGGGAGTATCTGAGTAGAGGAGGAAGGATGTGGGGGAGGAAAGGGATAGTGTCCACAGATGCATTTCAGCATCTGCTGCAGCCCAGCTAACACAGAGGAGTCAGTTGGAGGAGTCAGGTTGTTGCCTTCATACCCTGATCCAGTGGAAGGTAAGAAGGGAAGTGCAAAAGCAGCCTCTGTGACTGACGGGCTGGCTCCCTTCCCCCACCTAATTGCTGCAGGACCCTGTAGTAGCAGCATAGCCACATCGAAAAGCATAAAGGCACCAGCAGCCATTAGTAACAAGGAGGTAGTGCCACAGGTTCACAAACCTGTCTCCCCCCACCTACCATACCCCCCCATCATAGTGGTGGTGACAAAAGACCAAGGCAAACCAGACAGGGCAAGGACACTCACCACCCTGGGGTATGTGGCAAGTTCTAAAACCAAAGCAACACCCCCACTACCAGGACCCCAGAGGTGCAAGGAGCACAGGTAAGAGAAAATAAAAACTTGCACTATAGCACCATCTACTGGAAAACAAAAGAAGACCACTACTTATCAACCTGATGATTTAAGAGCAAAACTTTCTAAACAAGAGTTCAATACCTCAAATGCACAGGCCAAAAACCAGTCCATCAGTTTCCATGCATATCCAATGTAATTAGTAACCCAGAAAGTAAAGGACCCCAGAAACCAGACTCAAAGTCATGGAAGACTGTAATTTAAATAACAGTGAATTCAAAATTTGAGTTATAAAGAAATGTGATGAGATATAAAAAATTCAGAAAGACAGGAATAAAATTAATCAACAAAGGAATACTTTTTGAAAGAGATTGAAACTATTAAGAAAGAACCAAACACAAATTCTGGAGGTGAAGAACTTAATAATAAGATTTAAAAAATACGTTATAGAGCATTGGAAATAGAGCAGACCAGATGGAAGAGTAAATTCATAAGCTCAAAGATAGAAACCTAGAAATGATTCATATGGAAGAAGAGACAGAACTGTTTTTTCAAATAAAAGAATGTGATGTGAACTATCTGACTCTATTACAAAGAGTAATATAAGGATAATAGGTATCCCAGAAGGAGAAAAGAGAAAGAAGACAACAGAGAGTCTATTCATAGGCATAATTGATGAGAACCCTTCACACCCAGGGAAGGAGATACACATTCAAATACAATAAGCTAATAGGACACCTAATTATCTCAATGTATAAAGACCTTCTCCAAAACACATTGTATTATAATATTACATACAGCATCTGACACAAATAACACCCCTTTTTATTACAAAATCTTTTATTAAAAAATCATAAGCATGTCATTCTATAACATAACAATATCACACTCAAGCACCCCATATGACGTTTTAGGTGAAATGCTCAAATTAAAACTATAAATTATTACACCTATATTATTACCAACCACACTCAAGCAGGCATTACTTCTGCTGGACCCTGTATGTCAATTTTTATGCTAAACAAGAATTCTCAAGGCAGCCAGGGAAAAAATACTACAAAGGACACCCCATATGATTATCATCAGCTGTCTCAGTAAAAATTCTACAAGCCAGGAGAAACTGAAATGATATATTCAAAATATTGAAAGAGAGAAACCACCAGCCAATTATAATATATAAAACAAAGTTATCTTTTAGATGTGAAGTAGAAATACTAGCTTTCTGCCCTGGCTGGTATGGCTCAGTGGGTTGAGCACTAGCCTATGAACCAAAGGGTCATAGGTTCAATTGCCAGTCAAGGGCACACACCTGGGTTGCAGGCCAGGTACCCAGTTGGGGTGTGAGAGGCAACCAATCGATCTATATCTTTCTCACATCAATGTTTCCCTTCCTCTCTTTCTCCCTTCCCTCCTCACTAAAAAATAAATAAAATCTTTATTAAAAAAACGAAATACTTGCTTTCCTAGACAAACAAAAGCTCAGAGAATTTATCACCACAATTTCTGTATTACAAGAAATGTTTAAAGGGAACAAAAGTTGAAAGTATACAAAATACTTAGTAGGTTTTTAGTAGTAAAAAATATTGAGTAAATATTGTGGCAAACAGTCAAAAGCAAAAAAATGCAACTAATTTAGACTAGGTTATTAATCTCTTAATTTAAAAAGAGATTAAAGGGAAAAGTTTCAAAATAACTGTAATTACTGTAACTTTATAACAATTGTACAACATAAAAAGAGATAATTTGTGTCCAAGAAAACATATAAAGGGAGGAGGTGAACATATATAGGTGAATATATATCTCCTAGGTGAAGATAAGATGCAATCAGAAGTAAAAGGACTGTTTTAGCCATGAAATATTTTCTATAAAACTCATGGAAATGAAAAAAATCCAGAACTGAAACTCAGAACATAAAAAGCAGAAATGGAGAAAAAAATCATAGAAAATCACCAATCTAAACTGCCAGACAGAAACACAATGGAAAAGAAATAATGGAGATACAGAGCAACCAGAAAACAAAAGATAAAATGGCTATAGTGAGTCCTCATACATCAACAATCACCTGAATGTAATTTGACTGAACTCACCAACCAAAAGACACAGAAGAGTGTAATGGATTAAAAATCAAGACCTTACTATATGCTGCCTTCAGGAGACCCATTTCAGTTCCAAAGACAAACATAGGCTCAAAGTGAAGGGGTGGAAGATGCTATTCCAAGTAAATGACATTCAAAGAAAAGCAAGTGCAGCTGTACTTATATACCAGAGAAAAAAGATTTTAAGACAAAGGCAACAAGAGTCAAAGATGGACATATTATAATGATAAAAGGGACAATATATCAAGAAGACATAACAATTAAACTAGTAGCACCAAAATATATAAAGCAATTACTAACAGACCTAAAGGGAGAATTTGATATTGTGCAATAATACTAGAGTACTTTAATACCGCAGTTAAATCAATGGATAGATCATCCAGACAGAAAAATCAATAAGGATTCACCCTTATAATACACATTAAATCAGATAGACATAAGAGAACAGAGGCAGAACAGAGAAATGGAAAGAACAAAGAGAATGGAGAGAACAGAGAAAACTTTGTGTGGTTAACACAATGCAATATATAGAAGATGTATTATAGAATTTGTATTGCAAAATCTATATAGTCTTATTAACCAATGCCATCTGAATCAATTTAAGATTTTTAAAAGATAATCAGTATAATTCACTATAAAAACTAACTTTAAAAACCATACTTGTCTCAATAGATATAGAAAAAGGTTGAGAAAATCCGACATACATTCTTGAAAAAACCTTGGTACTTCATGCTGGTAAAGAGGAATACAAAAAATTCTACAGCTAATATACTTAATAGTTAAAGACAGAATGTGAAGATGGTGGTGTAGGTAAACATGGTTCAAAATTCACACAACCACATAAAAATTACAACTAAACTATAGAGCAACCATCATTCAGAACCATCATAAATCAAGCTGAAAGGAAATCCTACAACTACAGTGTTAAAGAAGACACTCATCAAGATTGGTAGGAAGAGCAGAGACGCAGAACAAGCTGGTCCCACACCCGCATGTTGCCAATAAAAATCTGGAGGGATATCTCAAGAGCAATGGGGCCCAAGGCCACACCCGGCCACCCAGCCCAGAGTTCCAGTGCCAGGAAGATAAGTCTCCATAACTTCTGGCTGTAAAAACCAGTTGGAATTAAAGCTGTGGAAGACAGAAACTTCTGGAGTCCCAGGCAGTTCTTCTTAAAGGGCACATATATGGACTTGCACTCACTCCCTCTGAGCTCCAGCATGGCAGCAGCAGATTGAAAGGCATCAGAGACATACAGGGAGGAACTGAATTGTCCAGCATCAAAGGGAGAGCTGGGGGATAGCTTTCTCCCAGACAGAAGTGCTAGCAGACACCAATGTTTCTTTTCAGAGACCTCCCTCCAACAGAGCAACAGAGCCAGCAGGTGGGCACCATATCTGAGACTCCATCAACTTGGCTCACACTGTTTGCCCCACCATGGTGATTCCTTGAGGCCCAGGCCCACCCAAGCTGTTACTAGCAGCTTTTCCATACAAATGGCTTATATTGGCTCTTGATTCAGATTTTCCTAAATCCTCTCAAACAAGCAGGATTCAGTAAGCCCCATACCTCTCACTAAGTTGCCTCAAGCCTGGCACTAGCAGCAGCTGGCCTTGGTTCACAGCTTCGCCTCAACTGAGCACCTTCAAGGCCAACAGAAGTAGTAGCCATCTGCAGATCGCTTTATAATTTATGCTGTGTGACCCTGGAAAGAACATAGTCAGTGGCTGACCTTGGACATGCCAAAAGCAATCAAGGCGCAACTACAACAGGAAGGTGTACACAGCCCACATGGTGGGTGCACCTTGAGTACCCAGCTTGGGTAAAAGGGGAGGCTATGCCACTGGCCCCTACAGGACACCTGCTACATTAGGCCACGCTACTAAGCCTGGGAGATGTAATAGCTATATCTAAAACATAAAAACAAACACAGGGAGGCTGCCAAAATGAGGAGGCAAAGAAACATAGCCCAAATGAAATAACAGATCAAAACTCCAGGAAAAGAACTAAACAAAATGAAGACAAGCAACCTACTAGATGCAGAGTTGAAAACATTGGTTATAAGGATGCTCAAGGAACTTAGTGAGGACCTGAACAAAATTTTAAAAATCCAGTCAGAAACAAAGGATACACTAATCGGAATAAAGAGCAATTTACAGAAAATCAACAGTAGAGTGGATGAAGCCTAGAATCAAATCAGCAATTTGGAATACAAGGAAGCAAAAAGCACCCAATCAGAACAGCAAGAAGAAAAAAGAATCCAAAAAGTGAGGATCCTTGAGCCTCTGGGACAACTGCAAGCACACCAATATTCCCATGATAGTGGAGCTGGAGAAGAGAGAGAGCAATAAATTGGAAATGTATTTGGAAAAATAATGAAAGAAAACTTCTCTCACCTGGTGAAGGAAATAAACACACAAGTCCAGGAAGCAGAGAGAGTCTCAATCAAAATGAACCCAAAGAGGCCCACATCAAGACACATCGTAATTAAAATGCCAAAGGTTAAATACAAAAAGAGAATGTTAAAAGCAGCAAGAAAAAAGCAGTTAGTTACCACCTACAAGGGAGCTCCATAAGACTGTCAGCTGATTTATCAAAAGAAACTTTGCAGGCTAGAAGGGATTGGCAAGAAATACTCAAAGTGATGAAAAGCAAGCACCTATAACCAAGATTACCTAGCAAAGCTATCATTTAGAATCAAAGGACAGATAAAGAGCTCCCCAGACAAGAAAAACTTAAAGGAGTTCATCATCACCAGGTCATTATTATGTGAAATGTTAAAGGGTCTTTTTTAAGAAGAAGAATCAAAACTATGAAAAATAAAATGGCAATAAATACCAATCTATCAACAATTGAACCTAAAAACAAAATAAATGAACAAGCAGAACAGAAACTGAATCATAGATACAGAGAACATTTTGATGGTTGCCAGATGAGAGGGGATTCAGGGGATTGGCAAAAAAAGGTGAAGGCATTAAGAAGTACAAATTGGCCCTGGTTCGTGTGGATCAGTGGATTGAGTGCTGGCCTGCGAATCAAAGGGTAGCCTGTTCAATTCCCAGTCAGGGCACGTGCCTGGGTTGTAGGCCAGGTCTCCAGTAGGGGGCGCAAGAGAGGCAACCACACAATGATGTTTCTCTCTTCTTTCTCCCTTGCTTCTTCTCTCTAAAAATAAATAAATAAATTAAATCTTAAATTGAATCTTAAAAAATAAAGTAAAATAAAAAGATGTACAAACTGGTAGTTATAGAACAGTCATGGGGATGTAAATTACAGCATAGGGAATAGTGTAGCCAAAGAACATACATTCGTGACCCATGGACATGGACAATGCTGTGGGGATTGCCTGAGGGATTGGGGGGTATTCATAGAGGGGGGCATAGGGGGAGAATGGGGACACGTGTAATAGCATAAACAATAAAATATAACTTAAAAACAACAAAAATGCCAATATAACTAAGTCAGTTTATCAAAGTTTTAGGGTATAATATTCATATACAGAAATGAATTGTATTTTTATATACCAGCAGTAAATTATTAGAAACTGAAAATTTTAAAATTTAAAACCATTTATAATTGCATTCAAAATATAAAATATTTAGAGATAAATATGAAAATGTGAAAAATCTGTACAAAATATTGCTATGAAAATTAAAGAAGGCCTAAATAAATGGAGAAATATATCTTGTTCATGAATCAAAGGGTCAATATTGTTAAGGTGTCAATTCTCCCCCAACATTGATCTGTAAATTCAGTGCAATCCCAGTCAAAATCCCAACAGGATTTTTTGTAGATATAGACAAGTTGATTCTAAAATTCATGTGGAAATGAAAAAGACCTCCAAAGAGGTGAAATGATTCTGAAAAAGAACAAAGTTGAAGAACTAAGACTATCTGATTTCAAAAATTATTATAAAGTTACAATAATCAAAATATTGTGGTATATAGTCATGGGGGTATAAAGTATAGCATAAGGAATATTGTCAGTAATATTTAAATAACTATGTATGGTGCCAGGTCAGTACTGGAAATATCAGAGGGTGCACTTTATGCAGTATATTTTTTTCTAATCACAATGCTGCACATCTGATTCTGATACAAAATAATATTGCATGTAAACTGTAATTGTAAAATAAAATTTAAAAAACATTGTGATACTTGCATAAAGACAGACAAATACATCAACAGAACACAATAGAGGTTCCAGAAATAAACCCACACATACATATACAACTGATTTTTGACAAAAGCACAAAGGCAATGCATTAGAGAAAGGACAGCCTTCTCAACTCATGCTACTAGAACAACTAGGTAACTATATGCTAAAAAATGAACATTGATCCATTCCTTGTACAATATACAAAAAATTAACCCCAAATGGGTCATGGACCTAAATGTATGACCTAAAACGATAAAACTCATAAAACGAAATGTAGAAAACTTTTGTAATCTTATAATAGTGAAAGATCCATTAAATATGACACCAAAAGTGATTCATAAAAGAATAAGATGATAAATTAAACTATCAAAATTAAAATTTTTTTTCTCTTTAGAAGACAGTGTCAGATCAACAAATAGTGTAGCGAAAACTGGATATCCATATGCAAAAATTATCTCAAAATAGATCACAGACCGCCCTGACCAGTGTGGCTCAGTTGGTTGGGCATTACTCCACAGAGCAAAAGGTCACCGGTTCAACTACTGGTCAGGGCACATAACCTGGGTTGTGGGTTTTATTCCAGTTATGTATGAGAGGCAAATGATAGATGTTTCTTTCCCTTTCTGTCTCCGTCCCTTTCCCTCTCTCTAAAATGGATAAGTTTAAAAAAAATAGATCACACATCTGAAGTAAGAGCTAAAAACTATAAAACTCTTAGAAGAAAACATAGGGGGAAAGCTTCATGACATTGGATTTGGCAATGATTTCTTGGATATGACAGTAAAAGCACAGGCAACAAAAGAAAAAATTGTACTACGTCAAAATCAAAAATGGTGCATTAAAGGACACAATCAACACAATAAAAAAGCAACTCACAAGATGGGAGAAAATGTTTGCAAATCATACAGCTGATAAGAGGTCAATATGCAGAATATATGAAGGACTTCTACAATTAAACAACAAGAAAACAAACAACCCAACTTAAAAATGGGCAAAAAGACATTACTCAAAGAAGACATTACAAAAAGATGAACAATAAGCACATGAAAAGATGCTCAACATAACTAATCATTAGGGAAATTCAAATCAAAACGACAATGAAATATCACTTCATAATTATTAGGATGATTACTAGAAAAAAGAAAAGCAATGTTGGCAAGGGAGGAACTGGAACCCTGGTACACTGTTGGTGGGAATGTAAAATGGTGCAAATGCTATAGAAAATTGTATAGTGGCTCCTTAAAAAAAATTAAAAATAGAACTACCATAAGATCCAGCAATCCCACTTCTGGGTGTAGACCCAAAAGAATTGAAACCAGAGACTCGGATGTACAGCCATACTCAATGCATTCACAATAGCCAAAAGGTGGAAGCCCCCCAAGTGTCCATCAACGAATAAATGGGTAAACAAAATATGTTATGTACCAAAATGAAATATTATTCAGCCTCAAAAAGGAAGGAACTGATGCATGTTGCAACATGGATGAACCTTGAAGACATTATGCTAAATGAAATAAGCCAGACACAAAAGGACAAATACTGCATGATTCCACTTATATGAGGTACCAAGCAAACTCATAGAGACAGAAAGTAGAATGATGGTTGCCAGGGGCTGGGAGAATTAGTGTTTACTGGATAGTTTCAGTTCTGCCAGATGAAAAGGGTTCTGAATATAGATTATGATAATGATTGTACAACAATGTGAATGCATTTAATGCCACTGAACTGTACACTTAAAATGGTTAAGATGGTAAATTTTGTTATATGTACTTTACCAAATTCTTTAATTTTTTTAAAATAATCTGTTAAAAAAGCTCTTTCAGAATGAGAAAAAGACACGTTTTAAAATGTTTTTTTAAAGATTTTGTTCATTTTTAGAGAGAAGGGAAGAGAGGGAGAAAGAGAGGGAAAGAAACACAGATGTGTGGTTGGCTCTTGCATGCCCCCCTACTGTGAACCTGTCCTGACTGGGAATCAAACTGGTGACCCTTTGGTTCACAGGCCAGCACTCAACCCACTGAGCCACACCAGCCAGGGATGAAGAATGTATTTTTCAGAGAATGAAAAGCCGCAGACTGAGAATTTGAAAATGTTAAAAATAAAACCATTGCAACAGATTCGAACACTTTGCCAAAAATGATATACCAATGACAAATAAGCACATGAAAATAAGCTCAAATCATTAGTCAGAAGAGAAATGGACATTAAAACCACAATGAGATAACACTACATCCTTCTAGGATACCTAATGTCAAAAAACTGACAATGCCAAGTGCTGGAAAGGATATGGAGCTACTGAAATTTTCACATACTGATGGGAAAGCCAAATGGTAGAGATACTTTGAGAAACAGGTTAGCAGTTTCTAAGAATGTTAAACATACACTTACCATATATTCCAGCAATCCAACTCTATGTATTTACTCTAGAGAAATGAAAACACAAAAGATTTGCATATAGATGCTTGTAGCAGTTTTATTTCTAATCCTTAAAAACTGGAAACAAACCAATGTGACTTCAAATGAGGAATGGATAAACAAACAGTGGTACATCCATCCAAACAATAAAGTATGACTCAAAAATAAGGAACCCAAAATAAACCCCAAAATGTGGATGAATCTCAAATGTATTATGCTTAGTGAAAAAAGCCAGTATCAGAAGGCTACAGATTGTATAATTCCACTTACATGACTTTCTCCAAAAGACAAAATTGTAAGAACAAAGAACAAATCAGGGTTGCCAAGAGTTAGTGGTAGGGTGATTTTTATTATGAAATAGCAGGAATGAATTTGGCGGTGGTCAGAGGGTAATGGAACTGTTATACACCTTGATTCTGTTGGTTACACAATTAACATGCATTCATCAAAGCTTATAGAACTGTACACTAGAGGGAATTTTATGTTATGTAATTTTTATTCTGTGTAAATTTTAAAATAAAAATTTAAAAACCTATAGACAAAATAGACCTATATATACTGTATGATTTTTTTTAAGATTTTTATTTATTTTTAGACAGAAGAAGGGAGGGGAAAAAAAGAGGAAGACAAACACCAATCAGTTCGTTCTCATCTGCACCCCGACAGAGGACTGAACCCACAACCCAGGTATGTTCCCTGACTGGGAACCAAACCAGTGACATTTCACTTTGCAGGATGACACCCAACCAAGCCATACCAGTCAGGGCTATATGATTCTTCTTACATGATATTCAAAAAAGCGAAACCACAGGGACAGAAAACAAAACAGTGGTTCCCAGGATCTGGGGGTGATGATGGGGGTTGAGTACTGTTGGGGATAATGTAACTATTGTTTATCTTAATAGTAATTAAGATAATTAAATTACACTACTGTGTACATTGTTCAAACTCACAGAATTTACACTATAAAGAGTAAACTTAAAATATTTTAATATTTTTCTATTAAACTTGACATACAATATTATATTACTTTCAGGTGCATAACTAGTGATTAAGACATTTGTATACCTTATAAAGTGATCACCCTGGTAAATCGAGTGCCCGCCTGACACCACACAATTATCACAGTATTATTGACTACGTTCCCTATGCTGTGCTTTACATCCCCATGACTACTTTTGTAACAGGCAAGTCAAGGGGTAAACTTTATTATATGTAAATTATATTTTAATTTTTTTAAGAGGGAAAAAACTCAAGACAGCTTTTTATTTTTTTAATTACTTTATTGTTGTTCAATTAGTTCTCTGCATTTACTCCCCTCCCCCCACCCCATCCAAACTCACCTCCCTCCCTTGTTTCCACCCTCCCCCTTGGTTCTGTCCATGTGTCCTTTATAGTAGCTCCTGAAAACCCTTCTCTCAACAATCCCCTCTCCCCTCCTTTCTGGCTATTGTTAGACTGAAGAAACAGCTTTTTAAAAAACTTGTGATATTTTTCTACAGAGAATCTAGAGTCCCAAATTCTTACCTCAACAATCACTACCTCAGTTCTTCGGTTTGATTTAGGCCAATTTATGTTCCCATGCTATTTCTTAATTATCAAGATACCTCCTATTTCTAGCACTTAGTAACTAGCACCTCTTAGGACTAGTATAAAATACTTCACATGTTAAGTTATGAATTGCCATATGGTTGTAAAATGGCCTTAGCTGTCCTGGTATCCCAATTTTTCATTGTAACATCATATCTACTGGCAGTTTGATAACAAGATATTGTGAAATAAGTCGGACCCCATCCAAGAAGACTCTGAAATTTTAGCAAGACCCTATTTTTAAAACCAAAAAAAGAGAGAATATATTTAAAGGGCTGATATTACAGGCTGGCACACAGCAGGTGCTTAATGGATGTTAAAGAGGTACAACGATGCAGAGGAAATGGCCTGCTGAAGATTTTTATCACACCTGGGTTCCTTCCAATCCTGTCACCACCACTTAGTATGTCTTGGGTATGTCCTGACAACTATCTGAGCCTGTTTCTTTATTTTTCACATATGGGGAGACTAATCACTTACTGGCAGAACTGTACTGAAGGTTAACGGAGGACCAGGTTTCCAGGCTTTGGTGATTTGTGCTCTAGTGATACATAATTCTCTCCCTTGGCTGCTCCAGAGTGTAGTAGTCTGCACTTTCCTGATCATCAGCCTGTAGCCAAGGGCTCACCAGTCATTCCTGTGGTTCCACTCTTAAGACTTGAATAGGTAAATCTGGGAGTGACAGCCTGAGGCGCAAGGCAAAGTAGGATGTGACTCTCGGTCCAAAGATGCTTGGAAGTTTGAGGTGGGGGGCAAAGACTAAAGCAATCTAATGTCCATTCCCTTCAGATGTGTCCAGTCTCAAGTAGATTGCTGGGAACTGAAGTCACATGCTTAACCGCAACACCAGATTGATTGTTTTTGCTTCCATCATCCTCCCCAGTCCCTTTTTGAGGGGCTCTGACACTGCTTGGGCTTCTCTGTGTTTGTCTGATGGGGCAGACTCCCCCAGAGGTGGCTAATTATATTTTAATGGGGTATAACTTCTAGACACCAGGAGTTGGGTGGTGCACCCTTGATTGGCACCTCTGAGGATGCCGCCTGTGAATAAATGTACCAGAACCCTTTGGGATCATGGAATTCAAATGCTGGTGCTGGATGAGACACAGTCATACAAGAGCAAGGGCTACTCAAGAGTGCTTCTGTCCAAGGGATGCCCTACAGTGAGGTCACACAACTAGCCACACCACCAACAGGTGCCTTGTTTTCCCTTCATGTGAACAAGGTAGTGCTTATACTTCAGCACCAGCCAGGTTTGTGTCCTCTCCTCCCTGTATCCCAGGGGTGTCAAACTCATTTTCATTGGGGGCCACATCAGCCTCACGGTTGCCTTCAAAGGGCTGAATGTAATTTCAGGACTGTATACCTGTAACTACTCCTTAACTAGGGGCAAGGAGCTCGGCACTGCCACCGGATAGAAACAAGGTGCTGGGCCAGATAAAACAAGGTAGAGGCCAGATTCAGCCTGCGGGCCTTGTGTTTGCCACCTGCACTCTATCCCATCCCCAGAGCCCTCCATAAACAGAAAGCTTATCACTGTTCACCCTACTCCTCCTACTGCCACCCGGGTGAGGATTTGTGGAATTGGATGAAAGATGTGTGACCTGCATGCAGCCCGTTGCAGAAATGTCTTGCCACTGAGATCTGTTTGTGGACTGGTAAAGAAATCATCATGCTCCCAGTGACCCCCAGGTCTACCAGTAGCCTAGCCTCTAGATGCATATTTAGGCGTCCAAGAGGATTTGGTAAGGGGTCAGACCCCCCCACCCCCAACCAGCCCAATCTGCAGTGTGGGGGATAAATTGTTAGCATCAAATCTGTTATCATTAATTGCTTTTATTTCTCTTGTAAAACACAGGGGGGATTAAATAAAGGGTATTGGATTTGCCAGTTTCAGCCACTTGGGACTCTTTCTTTCCCCTGGAGCATGGAGGGAACAGGGTCCGGGGAGGTGTGGTGGAGGGATTCTTTTAATATACAGGTGCTTCAGGGAAGAGCAAACCATTTTATTTCATCTGTATTTCCCCATCCCACTGGAACTGGCACTTGGAGAGTGGAAGGGGTGAGATCAGTCAATCAGTCATCAGCACTGTCATCAGCATTGCCAGAGAGGTCAAGGGCAGACATCATGGAGTCAGACAGCTTATTGGCGAGTTTATCTGCAGATGGAGAAATGTGGGCAGTCACTTAGTGGCTGGCTTGCCAACAGGAGTCCTGCAGGAGCTGCACCAAACTCCCAAACTGGCTCACTTACCCCTCAACATTAAACAAAACTGGTGGGCTGCTGGCAGCCATTGCTCAACCTCTCAGGCAGATCCATTTGTCTACGAGTGAAATGATCACCCCAACACAGACTCTACCTTAGAATGTCAGACTCACTTGGTTCCAAGTATTTCTATCCCTTCCTAGCATCAAAACACTAATTTCTTTTCACTGAGCTGAACTTATTAGCATTCTGTCACCTTCAAGGCTCTCAGAGCAAAGGGACAGTAGGGACTTTGATCCTGAATTCTCACTTTCCATCCTCCAGCCACACCCTATTGGTCCTCAGAAAAGCCTTCTCTGCTCACCCCTACCCGACTACCATCTCCAGACTGGGTCAGGCTCCTTCACTGTGCTCTCAGTGTCTTCATGGTAATCAATCTGTTTTGTCAATGTCTGTTTCCTTGTTTTCCTCCCCACTCCCCAGTAACACCAGGAGTTCCAGGGCTATTAATCTCAGGATTCCCAGGTCTCAGTGTGAAACCAAGCCAAGAGTGAATGGTTAGAAACACAACTTAGTTCAAAGAACAGAATTTATGGGGCCCATCAATCCTAGGTTTTCATTTTGGCTCCATTAAATACTAGCTGTCCTACCCTGAATGTGTCATTTAATGTCTTTAGGGCTCCGTTTCCTCACTTATCAAATGTAAATAAGACTTCTGCACTGAGTTAGTGAAGATTAGTACAGCATGAAGACAAATGGGTCAGTCACGCAACAGGCCACCACTAAAATGGAGGAAATTTCCATGTGAATTGACATGGAAATATCTCTAATATGTATGTTGAATGTAAAATAATGTGGCAAACTATATGTTCGGTAGACCAGCACTTGTATAGAAAGAGAGAATAAACAATATATAGATGTTTGCCTGTGTACTTATCTCATGAATGAGATACAAGGAAATAACTGGTCACCTCTGGGAGGACAGCCTGGATGACTAAGGGATCAGGAGGAGAGAGACATTTTACTGTATATCCTTTTATACAGTTTAGATTTTGAGTACATGGCCTGTTGGTAAAGCAGACATTATATATGGTCTACAAGCTTCCTATTAGATAGGAAGCAGCTGATAAATAATTGGTGGTTACCACAAACTAGGCCAGTGTTCTCCAAGTGTGGTCCCCAGAGGAATAACAAGCATCACCTAGGAAGCAGTTAGAATCACAAATTCTCGGTCCCCATGGCTAACCTACTCGACTAGAAATTCTGGGGGTGGGTCCCAGACATCTGTCTTTTAACAAGCCCTCTGGCAGTTCTAATATAACCTGAAGTTTGAGAACCACTGTGCCCAAACGTGAGCCTCCTATCCCATCCCTACCCCCTAACCCTTGCCTGGGACTGCATACGTGGAGGTGCTCACTCAGGAGCCCCTAATCAAGGCCCAAGGGGTGGACCCTTTTTGGAGCACAGGGGTATTGTCTGGTAACCCCACCTGTACGCTTCTGCATCTTCTTCTTATTTTTCAGGGCAAATGCCAGAGCCTGGCCCTGCTGCAGGGGGTCCGTCTCCATGATCCTCTGTATCATTGGGCGGCGGTCCACTGGGCAGACGTCCCTGGGGTAGCAGTCCACATTGCGCTTAGCCCACCCCTTCTGATGACGGTTCGAACTAGTGCAATACCCAGTGAGCTCTCCAGTCTGGTGAGAGAGAAGAGCAGTGAGGTCTGGGCCCACAAAGACATCTGCAGAGAAGGCAGGAACAGGTTTGAGTAAGAACAGGGAGACTGGAGCCATGCAGAACTTAGCTCCAACTATGGCTCCACCATAGACTAGCAGATGCTTAGTTAACCCCTTAGCCAAAGTCTGATCATCTGTCAAAGGGGGTGGATAATGGGGAGCTTGCATGGCTTTCACAAAAGAAAATGAGAAAGTATTATCTTCCCACATTTTTTGAAGTTTTCCTCTGGGGAGAACTTGCATGTACCAAAGCAGGCCTCCTCTCCCAGCCACACGAAGGGTAGCCTGGCCATGGAGCAGCACACAGCCAGCTGACCACTAGTGGAATTCAGAACCACACTTTCCACACCCTCCGGCTGTAGTGTGGGCTGAGGAAGGATTTATTCTCCTGAGCAGAGGCTAATGTGTAAAATGGAGGGTGAACCACTTCAAACCGTTATTCTGGAAGGTTAGCCTGTGTCTGACAAGAGAATCAGTCAGTGATTCTCAAGGAGACATCATCAATTCACCAAGTGACACAATGGCAGGATAAGATACTTGTGGTTATATGTAATAACTAAGTTAAAGTCTGTTTTTCTATGGTGAGATTTTTTTTCAAAACATTATGATAAGCTTATTTAATTTTATACAATTGTCTTGTTTAAAAATTTGGCTTTTGAGAGAGTCAGATAAAATATATTATTGTGCTATGCCTTTTAAAAACTGGTTAACCAAAAATTATTAAAATATGTACAGAGATAAAAAAAAAGAAAATGAAAAAGTGGAGTTACTTGATCAGTGACACTTGATATTACAGTGATTCTTTGTTCAAGTGACCCTTCAAGGTCTTAGTCAATTTAACAAATGTCTTCTGATATCTATTCTGTTCCCAGCTCTGTGCAGGGACATACTGGAGAAATGAGTCAGATGCAGTCTCATCTTCAAGAAGCCAAGCTAAAAAGGATACAACCAACAATACTACAAGTCAGAGCATGTAAGAGCCAAAGAGACACAGTGTAAGTGGCAGAGGTTGAGGGAATGGGGATGGTCAACATACTTCTACTGATAGGAGAGTTACTCCCCACTAAACATTGGAAAAACACAAAGCATACCTGGGCACCCAAAAAGGTGTCTGTTTGCCTGGAATTGAAGGTACATGTGTGTAGTAAAAGCTAGTAACAGAAATTTCTCTATGTGCCATGTACCATCCTAAGCATATGTGTGTACATATACACACAAATATATGCATATGTATACATGTACACACATGTATTAACTATTTTTCGTATAGAGTGGGGAACTACTATCGGTCCCTGAGGAAAAACTGCTTGTTCTGGGGCTTATGGGCTCAGTGAGAAATATCAGGGGATGCCTTTAAACACACAACTTTACACTGATTTTCCTGTAAGCACCAGGGGAACCTTTGGAACTAAGTGAGAATGAGAATGACTGGAAATCCTGCCACTGGCCCAGTGTAGGCTTCATCATCATTTCTTTTTTAAACCTCACCTTTATTTTTTAATTTATTATATTTTATTGATTATGCTATTACAGTTGTCCCCACTTCCTCCCCTTAGCTTCCCTCTACCCAGCACCCCCCACTCTCTCAGAAAATCCCCCCACCATTGTTCATGTCCATGGGTCATGTGTGTAAGTTGTTTGGCTGCTCCATTTCCTATACTGTACTGTACATCCCCATGGTTACTCATAACTACCCATTTATACTACCTAATCACCACCTCTTCACCCATCGTCCCACACCCCACTCCCATCTGACAATCATCAAAACACTCTCCGTATCCATGATTCTATCTCTGTTCTTGTTTGCTTAGTTTTTCAGATTCAATTGTTGATAGATTTGTATTTTTTGCCATTTTATTATTCATAGCTTTGATCTTTTTCTTAAAGAAGTCCTTTTAACATTTCATATAATAATGGTTTTGGTGATGATGAACTCCTTTAGTTTTTTTCTTGTCTGGGAATCTCCTTATCTGCCTTTCAATTCTAGATAGCTTTGCTCGGTAGAGCAATCTTGGCTATAGGACCCTGCTTTTCATGACTTTGAATATTTCCTGCCAATCCCTTCTAGCCTGCAGTTTCTTTTGAGAAATCAGCTGACAGTCTTATGGGAACTCCCCTGTAGGTAGCTAATTTCTTTTCCCTTGCTGCTTTTAAGACTCTCTCTTTTATCTTTAACCTCTGACATTTTAATTATGATGTGTCTCAGGGTGGTCCTCTTTGGATACATCATGTTTGGGACTCTCTATGCTTCCTGGACTTGCATGTAAATTTCCTTCACCAAATTAGGGAAGTGTTCTTTCATTATTTTTTCAAAGAGATTTCCCATTTCTGGCTTTCTCTTCTCCTGGCACCCCTATGATGTGAGTGTTGGACCTCCTCAAGTTGTCCCAGAGGATTCTTTTTTCTTTTTGTTGCTCTGATTAGTTGTTTTTTGCTGCCTTATCCTATAAATCATTGATTTCATTCTCGGCTTCATCCATTCTACTGATGTCTCCCTGTAAATTGTTCTGTATTGAATCAGTGTATCCTTCGTTTCTGACTGGATCTTCTTTATGCTGTTGAGGTCCTCACTAAGTTCCTTGAATATCCTCATAACCAGTGTTTTGAACTCTGCATCTGATAGATTGCTTATCTCTATTTCATTTAGTTCTTTTTCTAGAGTTTTTTTTAAAGATTTTATTTTTTTATTTATTTTTAGAGAGAGAGGAAGGGAGGGAGAGAGGGGAGAGAAATAGCAATGTATGGTTGCCTCTCACATGGCCCTCATGGGGACCTGGCCTGCAACCCAGGCATGTGCCCTGACTGGGAATCAAACCGGGACCCTCTGGTTCCCAGCCCGCGCTCAATCCACTGAGCTACACCAGCCAGGGCCTTTTTCTAGAGTTTTGATCTGTTCTTTCATTTGGGCCATTTTTCTTTGTCTCCTCATTTTGGCAGCCTCCTTGTATTTGTTTCTATGAATTACGTAGAGCTGCTTTGACTCCATGTCTTAGTAGTGTGGCGTACTGTAGTAGGTGTCCTGTAGGGGCCAGTGGCACAGCCCTCCCCTATCACCCAAGCTGGGCACTCAAGGTGCGCCCTTCTTGTGGGATGAGTACACCTTCCTCTTGTAGTTGAGCTTTGGTTGCTGTTGGCAGATCAACAGGATGGACTTACCCGGGCCAGTCAGCTGCAAGGACTGGCTGTGACCACTGACCACCAACCTCCATCCTCTCTGGAGGATCAGCTATGCAGGGGCAGGGTCGTGGTATACTGACCCTGGGGTTCCCCAGGTGATGCAGGCCAAGCTCATTCCTGACCTGTGTTTTGCCCAGGGCCACCCTGCCTGAGCTGTAAAGCAATCTGAGGTGGCTGCTACACATGCTGGGCTTGGAGATTCCCAGGTAAAGCCAAGCTGTGAATCTGGGCTGGCTGCTGGTAGTTCCAGCCTCAGGCTCAGTGAAGCCAGCTATTGCTTGTTTGAGAGGATTTAGGAAGTTGCACAGCAGGAGCCAAGATCATTCATATGGAAAAGCAGCTTGGTGGGCCCATAAGTTGGGTGGGACAAAGTCAGGATCTCCAAGGCAGGTCAAACACTGTCAGCCAGGTTTATGGAGTCTCAGATACAGCACTAGCTTGCCAGCTCTGTGGGGGTAGGGCTTAGAAAAGGGATAATGGCCTCTCCTTGCCTTGATGCTGGACACTTCAGTTTCTCCCTGCGTGCCACTGGTGCCTTTCAAGCTGCTACCTCAGTGCTGGAGCTCAGAGGGAGTGAGAGTGAGTAGGTGAGTCCGTGTGTGGGTTCCTTAAGAGGAATTGGGAGTCTAGAAATTTCTTCCACCAACTCAATCCCTGCTGGTTTTTGCAGCCAGAAGCTGTGGGGATTTATCTTCCTGGCACTGGAACCCTCGGCTTGGGAGCCTGGTGTGGGCCTGGGACCCCTCACTCCCGAGATATCCCTCCCGAATTTTTATACATGTGGTTGTGGGAGCAGCCAATTCCACGTTCACACCCCTCCTACCAGTCTGGATGGATGTGGTTTCTTTAATTCCATAGTTATCAGACTTATCCATCCAACTCAATTTCTAATGGTTCTGAGTGATAGTTGTTCTATATTTTAGTTGTAGTTCTGATGTGGTTGTTCAAAGAGGCAACAAGCCATATCTGCGTATGCTGCCATCTTGACCGGAAGTGAAGCTTCATCATCTCTTAGAGAATACAGGTGACAGTTTCCTTCCTACACTCCCTGCCTCCACCTGACCCCTTTCTTTCTTACCTGATTTTTACCCCAGCTGCCAGAGTAATAGTGCTAACAAACCTGACCATGTCGCTTAAGAAATCCTTCCAGGTGTTACATAGCCATCAGAAGTGAAGGACAGCTCTTTAAGTAATCATGTGGGACAATCTACAAGATGAATTCGTAAGTGAAATACACAAAGTGCAGAATATGAATAGCATGGTACTATCTAAATTAAAATAGATCTCTGTATCTGCTTGTATGTGTGTATGTCTGTGTATAAAGATGAAATAGTTCTGAAAGGACACTCAAGTCTACTAATAGGGACTGCTTCCAAGGAGGGGGCAGAGTAGCTGGGAGACAGAAGCAGGAGAGAGTCTTACTTTTCACTCTACACCCTTTTGTACCTTTTAAATTTTATACTATGTACATGTATTGCCTAGTCAAAAAATAAATAAGAAAAAATATTTTAAATAAACAAAATGGAAAAAAATAAAACCCCTCGGCCCATAAGAAAATAACTAACTTTCAGGGTTTTCCTATTATCCGTGGTTTAAAGTCAAACTCAAGGCCTTGTGTGATTTCACTCCAGATTCATCTTTCCCTGCCTCCATCCCACTCCAGCCACCCAACAGTGCAGATAATTTCCCCAGTCATCCCAGTTTCACCCTTTTGGGCCTAGGCATGAGCACAGGCTGAGCCCCTATCCACGGACTGCTGCCACACCCTTCCCCAGAGAATTCCTCAGCCTTCAAGAGGCTTCCCTGACCCACAAGTAGTAGAGGTTAGGGCCCTTAGATCCATGTTCTCCCAACTTCTGCCCCCACCCCTAGCCTGTGTGTCTCCCATCACAGTGAAGATGTGTGTGTCTGAAATCCCCTGAAGTGTGACCTCGCGAAGGGCAGAGATGGGTAGAGCAGCAGAAGAAGAGGCTGAAAAACTTCCAGGAGTCAGAGCACAGCATACCGACTTGGTCCAATAGGTGCTTGGGAGCAATAAGCAGTGAGGGTAAGCCATAAAAAGGGAGGTGACATGGTCAGATTGGGCCATAAGAAACCATGGGACATATGTCCAGGTGAGAAAGGACTAGAAGTTTAGACTTGGGTTATAGGAATGGTAGAGACAGACAGAAGCTGACAGCTTCTCAAGAGATTTAAGAGAAATAAGCCATGAGACTTGGTGACCAACTGTGTGTGAGATCCCTGATATTAGCTTGAGGGAAGGAAAAATCAGGGATACCCAGCTTTACCACCTGAACAACTAGGTAGCTGGACAGACATACCTGTTCTCTGGGCTAGAACCAGGCTAGGAAAGCTGCTTGAGAGAGCATGCCTCCTCCTTGGACCTGCCACTGTTTAGTAAAGTATGCAACCCACCAGACACCCAGGGAGCCCACAGGGAACAAGTGAACAACCCTCATCTGCCCACCATTATACGCAGACCTTGTAGGAGCCAGGCAGAAGGGACAGACCACTTTGCAGAGCCCTAAGGAGAGAAGAGGGTTGCCATGAAGAAAGGGGACAAGTACCTTACACACGGTAGTTTTATTTTCCAAAGCATCTGCTATTTTCATCATCGGAGAATGGAGCCACTTGATCTCCATTTCGAGCGGATCCATGTCACCCAATAGCTCATCAGATTCTCCATTGGCCAAACCTTTAACACAACCAACACCATGGTCAGGGCCCTGGCTCCTCTCAGGCCTCGGTGGAAAGGATATGTGGACACTGCCCAGGGGAGTCGGGAGGGAGGCCACAGGACAAAGGATTAAAAGCATGGGTTTTACAGTAGGGGACTCGCCTGCTAGGAGCTGGTTTTGGAGCCTTAGCTTCCTCATCTGGAAGATGAGAATGCCACAAGCCCTATGACACAGGGCTGCTATGAGTCAGAGCAGAGGATTGTCTGCAATGTGCTCGCCTGAGACACTGCTCTATACATGACAACCATTGGTATGCCATCCCCAGGACCAGGCCGTTCCCTCCCTCCCTCTGGCCCCTTGCCTGAAGCTGGCCTCCCTTGAAAACCACAAATGTGTCCATTGTCTGGGCCCACAATCCCCTCACATCTGCTTCTAAACGTCCTTTCCATTCCCTTCCCTGGGCCTCTAATCCCTAGTCACTCTTCAAGATCCAACAGTAGGGCCAATTCCTTTAGGAAACTCTCACTGGTAACCTCCCCCTCTTCTCAATTGCCCAGACTTCCATCTTTTGCCCAAGTCCATTCTCAGTGACGGAGCCCCTCTTGCCCTCATATGCATCCAGGGCCAAGCATCATTATAAGAATGGGAGTGGGAATTCCTCCCAACCGCCCCCTGGATAGAAGAGGAAAGTAAAGTTCAGAAAGGGGTGGCTGACTTGCCTGAAGCCATCTGGGAAATAAACTCTAAAGCAGGGAAGTTCTCTTATCCTCATTTATAATCCAAGGACACCAACCAGCCCAGAGAAGTAAAACTACTCGTCCTTAAGAAAAACAAAGAAACTAGAAGGCAGGCCAGCCAGGGCTTTCTCTACTACCCCACAGTGTCCACAGACAGGCCCAGAGATCACTGGGTACCTTTCTTAGGTAGGGTAGAGAAGGAAGGAAAAGCCATAAGCCAGGGACGCCAATGGTGGTACCTGAAGAGAACAAACTTTCTTCCAGAGTTTTTGAAAGCCACATGGCTCAGTAACAACTAATATTTACCAAGAAATGAATTAAATATGTATGTGCATGCCAGGCCCTGTTCTAAGTATTTTTTAGTATTAAACAATGGGTAGATGTTATTGTCCCCATTTTACAAATTATGTCATTGAGACACAAAGTGAAGCAACCTGTGTAGTAGCATAACACAGCTAACAAGAAATAAAACTTAGATTTGAATCCAGGCAGTCCGTCCTTTTAACCACTGAGCTACTCTGAGTTGGGAGAGTCTTCAACAACATGGCCAGAGAGCTGGTCTGAATGTCACCTCTGCCTGCCACTGACTATGCTTCATTCAGAAAATTTCACCTGTCACTCAGATGCCTCACCCAGCAATGGAGGTGAGAATGAAAATCTAGGAATTAGACATGCAGCGGCTAAGGCAAGGCCTATGGCAGCCTGAGATGGGATTTTTGAGAGAAGAGTCTCAGTCCACTCCAGGTCTCAAGAGACAGGGAAAGTAAGCTTGCATTTTCTGAACAACTCACTCTGTACACAGTACTGTGTTAATTTTCTTCCCTATATACCAAGAGCTCACAACTACCCCCATGACCCAAATAAGAATTCTCTACCCTATGGCTGAAAGCATTAGGCTTACAGCTGGTTAAACAGTTATGTCAAAGTCAGAGCAGGGCCACGGAAGGTGGAGATCAAATACGCAATTTGTTGTCAGATCCGTGTGGCTCCACTAGGGCAAGACCAAGTGCGGCACAGGCCAGTCCACTCGCCCTCACTTACATTCCATGGTGTCTTCATTGGCCTGCTCTGTATCCTCAATGTCGAAGACTTCAGTCATCTCCTTAACAATCTCAGCACTAAGATGGGTGGGCAGAGTGTGGGTGGCTGGTGGAAGTGTGTAGAAGCTGATCTTCCCACTGTATTGGGAGGTGGGAAGAAATTGGCAGTGATGTCATTAAGAGAGCAAATCACCAATCAGAGAGAGAATGAGCTCCCAAGTCAGAAACAGGGTAAACAACCAAACCCAGCTGGTGGCTTCTGAATGAGAGGTTGAGTCATTGGTTAACCCATGACTCACAGTGCTACAACTCAGTCCACTTCATGGAGCCTCACCCCTCCTCCTACCCTCTCCTCACCTCACCCAGTCAGCCAGGACCGCTTTGGCTGCCTCCTCCTGACTGTATATACCTCCCTTCTTCTTCTTCCCCAAGCGCTGGGCCACCGCAGTAAGAAAGTGCTCAGTGGTCTGGAACCCAGAGACACCATAATAGTTGGAAATCTGGTGAAGAGAGAAAGAAGAGAAATCACGAAGGAGAACAAAGGGCCCTTTGTAGTGGGGTAGGGCATGAGCTAGAGCCCTGCGCACCTCCTCCAGGTTGCAGCGTTGCAGGATGGTCTCCACTGGGGTCACGGGGTCTGCCAGCTTCTGCACGTGGATGCAGTTGCGTAGAATGGTGCCCACCTCTGAGTTGGGTCCTGGGACAATGCCTGGTGCGTCCAGCAGCCTGATGAACTTGTCCAGGTGGACCTCCTGCATGAACCTGCGCAGGAGAGATATCAGAAGATGCAGGACACTAATGAGTCCAGATGTGTCTCGAATCCTCTAGGCTCCTGGCACACAGTTGGGAGAAGGTATGAGGAGTGGACGGCATACAGATGAAGGTGTAGAGATGTGGGGCCAGAGCCTCTGGGGTCCTACAGACCTGGGACCGAGTCTAGTCTAGCCCCTGCCATTGGGGACTGAACTGCAGGACCATGGTCAGTGTTTGAGATTCTGAGCCTCAGCTGCTTCACCTAGGAAGTGAAGCTGCTGCACGGCTCTTAGGAGGCTTCAAGGAGCTACCAGGGAAGGAGCCACACAGCTGGGTGCAGAGACCACGCCTAGGGCATACCAGGTAAATACTGACTATTAATGAGACTCCCATGCCCAGGGAAGAATCGGATGCTACTCCAAAATAAGGAAAGGGCCATGGGCTGAAGGCGTGAGAGTAGGGGGAATGGTAGAGTCAGTGGAAGTGGGGAAGCAGGCAGGTGCTTACTTGGTGACCCCAGGAACGGCTCCCACACTGCAAGCACGGCTACGCTTCAAACTATTGATCAGGCTGCTCTTCCCAACATTAGGAAGGCCTACAAAAGAGTGGCAGATGGTTCAGCGCAGGAAGGGCCCTCAGGAACATCTGGGCCAACCTGTGTGCGGGAGGCCCAGGCAGGAGCAGTGACCAGGACACAAGGCAGCCAAAATCAGAGCCTGGCTTCTTGTCTTCCCACCCCAGGCCCCAAGCAAGTCCCTACATGGCCTTTTTACCATCCCCTCCATTTGTAAACATGCTAGGTCAATGTGTCCCTCTCTCCAGAAGTGACACCTCCCACCTATAAATAGTCTGGGAAAGGTACTCAATGCAAAGCCTTTGTGATATGGTCCAACAGAGGTTGCACATCGGGAAGTGTCCATGAAACAGAGCTGTACTGGTTTGTAATTAACCGGTGTGGGGGGGCTCATCCTCCAGATGCCCATTTCTCTGAGCAGCTGTCTGCTTGTAGTGTTTTTCTGTTTGGGCATCTATGAGCACCTCCGGACCTGTGGATGTCTTTGTTTCTCCCTCCCCGGATCTCACATTATCACAATTCTCTGTGTCCTAGAAGTTATGTATCTACTGCTCTTTCACAGATGTGCCTGCGTGCGCGCAAGTCTCTATACATATTTCCCTCTCCCTCTCCCTGTGTGTCTGTGCGCACACGTGCACCTTGTTTGTTCTCATTCTAAATATGTGCTTTTTCCATTTTTTACTTTATGTCCTACTCAGTCTATCAAAACTCTTTCTCTGTACATCTGTTTATAAGCATCTCTTTCTTTGCCGGTTTGTCTCACTCTCATTGTAGCCATTGTCCTTTCTCTTTTCCTCCTCACCCCACCAATTCTGCCTCTTTGTAATTCCTTCCATGTCAACTCCGCTTACCTTCACTCTTGTCAGTGGGCTGGTCTCTCTTCATGTGCGCTCCTCTATACCTGTTTCATCATCTCTCTCTCTCCCTGTGTTTCCCAAACCCCCTCCCTACTTCTCCCCTCGCTCCCTCTCTTCTCTATGCATGTATATCTATCTCATCATAGACATGTCTATGCACTTGTCTCTGTGAATCTGGGTATGTGGCTGTGTCTGAGAGACTAGTATATCTGGGGCCATGTGTCTCTGTTCCGCTCTATTTGCTTGAAAGAAGCAGAGTTGGGGTGAGTGTGTAGGAAGGGCTTGGTTGGCACATGTTTTGCTCCTGTGTCGGTCTGTCGGTCTGTCTCTAGAGGTACCTCCTCTGGATCTGCTTGTATACGTGCCTCTACACATGTTGGTCCACACCTGTGTTTATGGATCTGTATGTGTGCATAGGCCTGTGTGTTCCTCCATGTCTCCATCTTTGTTCCTGCTTGTTTCTACGTGTATGTCTCTAAATTTGTCTCTCTATCCCTATGTTTGTTTCTCATTCTTTCTTTGCGTATGTGTATGTGTCTGCCTCTCCATATATACGTGGTGTCTTTAGCTCTTTATGTCTCTCCTTGCAGGACTCTATGCACATCTGTCTCAATGTCCATTTGGTATTTCTTTCTGATCATATCTCTGTCTCTCTGCATGCCTCTGTCATTTAAAGTGGTCTCCCCTTTCCACTGGCCACCAACCTCACCACTTAGCTTCCCAATTCCTTTTCTGTGTCTATTCAGGTATGTATATCTATACCTTTTTTCTCAATGTCCAGCTTTCTCTCCAATGTCTTTCCCTCTTGACTTCACTTCCTTTTCCTGATAGTCTACCTCCATCTCTCTCCATTCCCCTATGCCAAACTTACCATCCTTCCCTCAGTGCCCTGGGATCAAGACAGGCCCAGGTTTGAACCTCAGCTCTGCACTGTCTCACACAGAGATGAGTCCTTCAAATCCCTTTGTCATCTATGGGCCTCAGTGTTCTCATCTGTAAAAAGGAAATGTTCACCACTCCTTCCTCCAGCTCTGGCAGGATAAGATGATGACAACTCCAAGCCTAGCCCTGTGCACTTGGTCCATGGTTCTAAAACTCGGTGCATGATGGTGATTCTGTGTTCCTGTGTCCACTGACCCAAATTACAAATCATGAAAGCTTTCCTGAACAGCTTTACTCTTCCCCAAAAAAGGTGACATGAAGTTCCCAGGATCCTTTCCCCTGATGGAGCCCCTTACCAAGGAAAAGCCTAGGCCCTGTGACCTCCCTCCAGGTGCCTTACCTACAACACCCACACGGATATGGGTGCGCACTTCACCAAGGCGGCAATAGTTCCCCAGAACCCTCATGAGGTTTTCAGCTCCAAAGCAAGCTTTGCTCTTCAGCAGTGACTCAGAGGCCTGCTCCACTGGCACACTGCAACGATTCTAGAAAAGGACAGATATTACAGAAGAGGCATCAGGCGGGAGATGTGGTCTGAGCCCAGATTTTCAAATTTCAGAAAAACGTTCAGGATCTGTCTGTGATCATCAAGATCCCCAGCCCAAAGTGGAAGACTTCTCACTCAGGTTCTGGACACCTGCCATTTCTCTGCTTCCCTTGGAGACCCACAAGCTCTGTTTTCCCACTGCCTTCTTTCTCTCTGCCTCTGCCTACACATGTCTCTTGCTTCCCTCAGCAGGGACAGGATGGCATCCTAGCCTTAAGACAGGGCGGACTGGACTTCCAACTCTTCCTCCCACAGGTGTGTGCCCAGCAATTCCTGCTTCCCTTCTCAGGGCCTTGATGCCCTTGTCTGCAAAACAGGGATGCCCGTCATCCCTGCCTGAGAAGGACAAGGCCATTCCAGCCTTCATCTCTTCACTCCTGACGTCACCTCCTCTGACCAGAGTGCCCCTTCATCTATCTCTCTCCTTCCTTACTCAACCACCACACCACTGCAAAATGGAAATTAACCTAAATATCCATCAACAAGAAACAGGTTAATGAGATATAACTTTAAAGCAGAAAACAACTAAAAGAAACCTGATAGCAAAGGATTCTTACATTTTTCCCATCAATAAGGTCAAAAAATTTTAATGAGATATCATGTCTTCCAGATTAGCAAAGATTAAAATATTTAATGATATCGAATGTTGGCAAGCACAGAGGGAAATAGGCTCTCTCACACATCCATCTACCCCACTGGCAGGAAGATAAATGGTACAGCCACTTGGGGAGTACAATTTGTCAGTTTTTAGGGAAATATAAAATGTATAAAGCCTATGACCCAGCCTCCCCACCTCTCAATACCTAACCTATACAAACATGTGCAAGGGTATGTGTTGAAGTACTGGTTATAACAATAAAAAATTAGAAATTAATTTTATTAAGCATCAAAGGGTAGATCTCTATCAAAAGATCTACAAGGATAAAAAAAGCAAACTGCAGGATGACACGTTATACCTGCAAACACTATTTTCCCTTAATATATACTTCCCTGTATATATAAAGTATAGAAAAATATCTGGATCCTTCCATACTGACAATGGTGGTTACTTCTGATTATATATGGATAAAGGAGATTGGAATTAGGGGTACTGGTGAAACGGTATTTAAGTTTTATCTATAATCTTTTTTTAATATATTTCATTGATTATGCTATTACAGTTATCTCATTCCCCCCCCTCTATTCCCCTCCACCCCGCATATCTCCCCACCCACTTTCCCCCCTTTTAGTGTGTCCATGAGTCATATATATAAGTTCTCTGGCTTCTACATTTCCTACACTATTCTTAACCTCCCCCAACCTATTTTGTACCTACCATTTATGCTTCTTATTCCCTGTACCTTTTCCCCTATTATCCTACTCCCCTTCCCTGCTGATAACCCACCATCTGATCTCCACTTCTGTGATTCTGATCCTGTCCTAGTTGTTTGCTTAGTTAGTTTTGCTTTTATTTTTTTTAGGTTTGGTTCATGATAGTTGTGAGTTTGTTGTCATTTTACTATTCATATTTTTTATCTTCTTTTCCTTAGATTAAAATCCTTTAACATTTCATATAATAAGGGCTTGCTGATGATGAACTCCTTGAACTTGACCTTATCTGAGAAGCACTTTATCTGCCCTTACATTCTAAATGAAAGTTTTTCTGGATAGAGTCATCGTGGATATAGGTCCTTGCCTTTCACGACTTCAATATTTCTTTCCAGCCCCTTCTTGCCTGTAAGGTCTCTTTTGAGAAACCAGCTGACAGTCTTATGGGAACTCCTTTGTAGGTAACTGTCCTCTTTTCTCTTGCTGCTTCTAAGATTCTCTCCTTATTTTTAACCTTGGGTAATGGAATTATGATGTGCCTTGGTGTGTTCTTCCTTGGGTCCATCTTCTTTGGGATTCTCTGAGCTTCCTGGACTTCCTGGTAGTCTATTTCCTTTGCCAAATCAGGGAAGTTCTCCTTCATTATCTGTTCAAGTAAGTTTGCAATGTGTTGCTCTTCCTCTTCTCCTTCTGGTACCCCTATAATTTGGATGTTGGAACGTTTAAAGATGTCCTGTAGGTTCCTAAGCCTCTCCTCATTTTTTTGAATTCTTGTTTATTCATTATTTTCTGGTTGAATGTTTCTTCCTTCCTTCTTGTCCATACCATTGATTTGAGTCCCAGTTTCCTTCCCATCACTATTGGTTCCGGTACATTTTCCTTTATTTCACTTAGCGTAGCCTTAATTTTTCCATCTAATTTGCAACCAAATTCAACCAATCCTGTAAGCATCCTGATCACCAGTGTTTTGAACTGTGCATCTGATAGGTTGGCTACCTCTTCGTGGCTTAGTTGTATTTTTTTCTGGAGCTTTGATCTGTTCTTCTATTTGTGCCATTTTTTTTCTCAGTGCACCTGTTACTTTAAGGGGCGGAGGCTTAGGTGTTCACCAGGACGGGGGCAACCCACATTGCTGCGTTGTGACGCTATCTGTGGGGAAGTGGTCTGAGAGGGAATGATGGCGCTTGCTCCACTCTCTGCCAGCTTTAAGTCACTTCTCCCACTACACACAAGTAAATTGGGCCCTTCTATGCTGATTACCAGGTGGGTGAGCTTGTGTATGTTCTAGGACCCTGTGGGTCTCTCCAACAAACTCTCCTGTGAGGCTGGGAGTTACTCCCACTGGTGCCTCAACCCGCACAGGTGTTTTCAATCGGTGGTTTGAGGCTTTATTTCCCCTCGCTAGAACCCTGGGTTGCACGGTCTGTTTCATTCCCCAGCTGTTCCTTTACCCGCACACTAATGTGGGACAGCCCGCTCTACCAGGCGCCGTCTCGCCAGGTCTGCCAGCCACCACCTTGCTGCAAGCCCTCTCCACCCTGCTGCCCAGCTCCACCCCTCCTACTGGGCTGGATGAACGTGTCTTCTTTAACTCCTTAGTTGTTGGACTTCCATACAGCTTGATTTTCTGTCACTTCTGGTTTTTTGTTTTTAAATTGCTGTTGTCGGCAGAACTTCCGGCCAAGATGGAGGTACAGGTAGACACACTATGCCTCCTTGCACAAAAAAAAAGAGGGAAGTCATCAACTTAAAAACAAGAAACCACCAGAATCTGACAGAAAATCCAACTGTTTGGAAGTCCCAGAACCAATAAGTTAAAGAAGATATGTTCATCCAGACCAGTACCAGGGCGGAGCCAGGTGGAGACACAGGGCTAAGCAGTGGTTTGTGGAACGATGGGGGAAATGCTGCAGCTGCCCGGAGAGGCCCGCGGCTGGCCGACCTGGACCCACCGGGGCTAGACTGGTGGACGGGGTGGTCCCTCACACGTGTGCAGACTGGGAGGAAAAGCTGGGGATCGGAGCAGACCATGCAGCCCATCATTGTGGGAAAATAAAGCCTGAAACCACCAATTGAAAACACCTGTGGGGGTTGAGGCGGCAGCAGTAGGAACACCCAGCATCATGGGAGAGTTCATTGGAGAGACCCTGAGGGACCTAGATCTTCACAGGCCCACCCACCCGGGAGCCAGTACGGAGGGGCTCAATTTGCTTGTGGGTGTCAGGTGAGGTGACTGGGAGCCAGCGGAGAGCGGAGCAACTGCCATTGTTGTCTTAGGCCCCGCCCCCACAGGCAGTGTCACACAGTGACGTGGTTTCCCTGCCCTGATGACCACCTAAGGCTCTACCCCTTAGAGTAACAGGCGCCCTGAGAAAAAAATGGCCCAAATGAAAGAGCAGATCAAAACGCCAGAAAAAATACAACTAAGCAATGAAGAGATAACCAACCTATCACATGCATAGTTCAAAACACTGGTAATTAGGACGCTCACAGGATTGGTTGAATTTGGTCACAAATTAGATGAAAATATGAAGAATACGCTAAGAGAAATGAGGGGAAATGTACAGGGAACCAATAGTGATGGGAAGGAAACTGGGACTCAAATCAACGGTGTGGACCAGAAGGAAGAGAAAACCATTCAACCAGAAAACAATGAAGAAACAAAAATTCAAAAAAATGAGGAGAGGCTTTGGAACCTCCAGGACATCTGTAAACATCCAAACATCTGGGTCACAGGGGTGCCAGAAGGAGAAGAGGAAAACCAAGGGATTGAAAGCTTATTTGAACAAATAATAAAAGAGAACTTCCCCAATCTGGCAAAGGAAATAGACTTCCAGGAAGTTCAGGAAGCTCAGAGAGTCCCAAAGAAGGTGGACCCAAAGAGGAACATACCAAGACACATCATAATGACATTACCCAAGATTAAAAATAAGGAGAGAGCCCCTGGCTGGTGTAGCTCAGTGGATTGAGCGCGGGCTGGGAACCAAGGGGTCCCGGTTAGATTCCCAGTCAGGGCACATGCCTGGGTTGCAGGCCAGGTCCCCAGTGAGGGCCATGTGAGAGGCAACCATGCATTGCTGTTTCTCTCCCTCTCTTTCTCCCTCCCTTCCCCTCTCTTTAAAAAATAAATAAAATCTTTAAAAAAGTAAATAAATAAAATAAGGAGAGAATCTTAGAAGCAGCAAGAGAAAAGGAGACAATCACCTACAAAGGAGTTCCCATAAGGCTGTCAGCTGATTTCTCAAAAGAGACCTTTCAGGCAAGAAGGGGCTGGAAAGAAATATTGAAGTCATGAAAGGCAAGGACCTATATCCAAGAGTACTCTATCCAGAAAAGTTTCATTTAGAATGTAAGGGCAGATAAAGTGCTTCTCAGATAAGGTCAAGTTCAAGGAGTTCATCATCACCCAGCCTTTATTATATGAAATGTTAAAGGGATTTATGTAAGTCATGCAGGGATATCAACAGGGGAGTGGGAGGGGGAGGAGAAAGTACAGAGAATAGGTAGCGTAAACGGTGGGTAGAAAACAGACAATGGGAGGTTGAGAATAGTATGGGAAATGTGGAAGCCAGGGAACTTATGTGTATGACCCACAGACAAAAACTAAAGGGCGGGGAATGGGCGGGAGCAGGGCAGGGGGGAATAGAGGAGGGAAAGTGGGACAACGGTAATAGCATAATAAAATAATTTTTTTAAAAATATAAAAAATAAATTGTTGTCGTCGTCCTTTTGGTTATGTGAAGAGGCACAGTGTGTCTATCTATGCCTCCATCTTGGCCAGAAGTCCTTATTTTTTCTACTTTATTTTTTAATAAGTAAGTTTCACACCTGGTACAAAACTGAAAATATGTCCCCAGCACCCAGTTTCTCCCCCTAGAAGCAACCAATATTTCAGTGCACTTTAATATTTTACATTAAAAAGGTATTTGTGTTAACGATACAATTAGGAAGTGGTGTGATGTTTTAAAGAGAAAACAAAACCATGTATTTTAAAATTTAACAAAGTTAACTGTATTTTCCAACTTTTATTACCCTTACATCTCAAAAAAAAATGCTCCCTAAAGAGTAATAATGTAGGAAGAAATGCAATAAAACTAATATTAAGTCATCTGGTAAAGCAAAAAGCTCAAAGTTGAAGGCCCAATTCAATTACCAAAGAGTTGGAGACCCCAGTCGAAGTCATGGTGCCCCATCCTTCACCCCAGACTACCCTGAAAGGATCTAGATGCCCCTTAGGTCCAGCTTACCAGGTTTTTGACCTGATGCTGAGTACTGGCCTTGAAAGCCACAGTTGGCAGCTCATTCCGAAGGTAATCCAGCCACTTCTCCACAATCTCCTTGGGGACCAGGTCTAGGGAAAATAGGAACAGATAGAACTGGTATGAACATGAGCTCAATGACTCACTCCAAAGAGATGTCTACCCATACCCAACGCTAGGCCCACCTCCTGCCAACAGATATCTCCCTGACCCTGCCACTCCCTGTCCAGTCCCAACATCAGAGTTAGAAAGGACATCCTATCCTAGGGGACCAGTTGGCCCTTCTTGACAGGGGCTCTATTTCCTCAAGTAGAATGGGAAAACTAGTTGGTCCCAGATGCCTTCCTTCCAAGCCAGAGTGCCCACGGTGCCAGAGGCCTCCCAAAGATTATGCTTCCCATCCCCTCTCTGGATCATTCCAGTATGGACCAAATGTCAAGAATAACATGGACAAAAATGACTACCATTTGTGAGGTACTGACCACACATATACCAAGCACTTTATTATTCTCACAAAAACCTTGAGAGGTTGGAACAATCACAGTCCATTTTACAGGTAGAGAAATGGAAGCTCTTAGGTGATGTAACTTGTCCAAGATCTCAGACAATAGCTCAACTGGGATGAGCTTCAGCACAACCTGTCTGGTAATGAGTACAGTAGAGACTCGAGAGGGCTAGCTGGGTGCCCACAGACATCAACGCCACAGAGATAATTAAGCAGCCAGTTGGATCCCCCTGAGAAGAATGGGTTCTAAACCCTAAGCTAGGATTCCCAGCCTAGAGCACCAGAGCCCAAAAAGTACACAGATAACAAACCAACAGCGAAAAGCGGCAGGTCTGCAGAGATAGACAGCTGGAGATGCAAGGGTCATTTAAAAGGCCAATGCAGAGGACTTCCTAAGATGGCGGCATAGGTGAATGCACCGTACCGCTTCACACAACCAAACAAGGAAAAAAGTCAGAAATCTACACATCCAAACACAGCCAGATCTGACAGAAAATCATATTGAGAGGAAGTCCGACAACCAAGGAATTAAAGAAGATACATTCATCTAGTTTGGTGATCCAGAAGGTGCAGAGCGAAGGGAGAGCCCTCGGCGACCCGCGGCGAGCAGGCAGGTGGACCAGGAGAGAAAGCAGTGTGCAACCCATCCGAGCACAGTGAGAGTGCCTGTGTGGGTGGAGTCCGCGGCCAGAGGAACTCCCGGCCTCACAGGAAAGTTCGCTGGGGAGACCCGCAGGGATTCGAGTGGTGCAGCCCGTCCAGCAAACCCGGAGCAACCCCCGGAGCCAGCACAGAGGGGCCCGAAGTGCTTGCAGGAGGCGGTGTGGGTGCGGAGAGCAGAGAAGGCGCCATTGGGCGCTCAGGCCCCACCCCCAGAGGCTAGTCCCAGCACAACTACAGGGAACTTCTCTGCACAGGGGATCCCCAAGACTCCGCCCCCCTTACAGTAACAGGAGCACCGAGGGAAAGAAAAAATGGCCCAAAGAAAGGGACAAATCAAAACCCCAGAGCTAACCAATCAAGAGATAGCCAACCTATCAGATGCACAGTTCAAATCCCTTGTAATAAGGATGCTTTCAGAATTCGACGAAAAATTAATGAACTTGCTTGAACAAATGAGGAGAGATCTGCAGGGAACCAATAGAGATAAGGAAACTGGGACTCAAAT
>PVJI01014963.1:0-42564 GCA_004026765.1 Micronycteris hirsuta
AAAAAAATCATTTACTGAAAATGAACATGTTACTGAATGTGAAAGTCAGGTTTTTCCATATGACCCAATTTCCTTTACCATCTATAAATGCCAAAATAATATTTTCTGTTAGAGATAATATGTAACAAGTGTTCTTGAGTGCTGAAAAAAGTTTTGAAATTGCTTAAAATGCACTTCTCTTTTAAGAATAAACCAAACATGTTTAATTAAGTAAGTTTATACTGTTAGTCCTTAGCAATCAAATATGAATTACTAAACATTTCTTTTTGTGAACTCAGCAGCTATATTCACACATCATGCGTTGTCAGTGAGCTCAATCTTCCTAAATTACACCTTTTTAAAGAAAATGAATAATCCAAATAAAGTAAATTATCTGTTAGATTTTTATTATAATAAAAATGAAAAGTTTGAGAATAGGAACTTACTGAATCTTAATCTTCATTTTCCTATTTGTGATTTTAACAAGTTTTTTATAAAATGTATAAGATAGCATAAACATTTGATAACTAGTATTACTCATACTTTTTCTTTCACTTGTTTAGCATTTTTTTTTTTTTTGAGAAAACAAATAGCTAAAGTGCTGTAATTTTCATTTAGCGTGGAATCTGGCTTACCTCAAGCAATAATTAAAGAAAATTTGGGAATACAAGTACTCAAAATTTTACAATGAACAGGGGTGTTTGCTATTTTGCCTGCTTAAAAGATTTTAATGTAGAAATTCCTAAAATACCATCATCTCAAAATAAACTTTAATGACATTACCTGACTGTGTACTAAAAAACTCAACATCAATCCTTAGCACCTCAAATAATGACAAAAAGTCCTAACACTTTTTTTTCCATTAAGGACCAAGGTTGTTTTAAAAAAACAATCTAAATGGTCTCAAAGCATTCTTCAACTTAAATACACATCTGAGTATACATAATACTTCAAAGAATAGTATTGTTTTAAGATTCTCTTTGGATTCTAAGAACAACTATTTTGTTCATTTCTAAATAAATTATAAAAATTAACAGTGGAGGGTTTTTTTTTCTTAACCTTCTCCTAGGCAAAGGCCTTTGCTATGGCAACAGGATTAACAGGCTGGCTTGTAACCTGTCCTCAGAACAAATCAAGAGTAAGCAAGACCAAAGGTTGGAACCAAAGCCTCCAACCTGATTTAAACTGGTAACTATAGGTCTTGGGGCCGCTGTACTCCTGCCATCTAGTTCTAAGACTGTGGGGTGCAGTTTCATACCTACCCAGAAATGGATGCCAAGGGCATAAGCTGGCAGGCAGATAGGAAGATCTTTTGACAGGAATCACTCCATGCGTTAGGGAAGTGGATGAAAGCTGAGGGGAATAAATAAGATTCTAGAATAAAAGGCAGTAGCAGGATTAAACAGAAATCAGGAAGGGTTCTCATATTTCTGAAGTATCCCTGTTAACTGGGTTAGGGCAAAAGTATAGTCCCCAACTTCGAAAAAAATTTTAAGTAATTATATTAGTACCTACATGCCAGAGTTAAATCCCTAGCAGTACTGTCAATATTAGAGTTGCAAAGTTTGTACCTATTAGACATTGAAGTCAAAGGAAGAAACTGCATCCACACAACACTAAACTGAGAGGCCAAAATACCACCCTCATAAACCTTTGACCATAAATTTCTGTAATTTGTGCTCTCATTTATCTGAAATTGTATTTATTCTAATTTACTGACACTTTCGTTCAGGCATGCCTAAATTGTAAAAAATGTTGATTAGTTTGATATTTAAGCTAAAACCTCTAGAACCCTCACCAAGTTTACTATTTAAAATCCTTAGTGTAAAAGATTTCTGTGATCCTCATAAGTAATGGAAAGTCTACTACTTTCAGTTTTTTAATTTATATTTCCTGATATATTTATGATTGGATGTCCCCAACTACTAAAAAAAATATAGTATGATCTGGTTTCCCAAAATCGAAACATGACTAATAAAAATAAAAAACTGTATTTACACAAAATAGCCTGAAAAATTAAAAACAATGGTGAATCCTAGTTCCTAAGGGGGAGAGAAAAACTTCATCATAAATAAGCTCAAATTGAAATTTTGGAATTTTTGTCCTGTGCCCATGCTATTTATTACCATATTTTAAAAACAATTATGTTACAAAGAAGAGGATTTATCATCTGCATTTCTTCATTCAGGTGAGCTTGGCTTTCTTCTTACCAGGTCCTTTATGCCCTTTGGCCTTTCTTCTTAAATTCCGCCTGTCTACAACAGGTACTTCCACTTCTATTTCCTCTGAGCTGCTATCCACAGTTTTTTCTGCTGATTGTGTAAACTGATCCAGTTGCTCAGAAGATGCTTCAGACTGCTCCTCTGATTGGTTCTTCTGTCCTGCATTCTGCGAAAATGGCACATCTTCAAGTTCAACCTCTATCAAAGAACTCTGAGGAAGAGCTGTAGATGTTTCCTGGGGTTCAGGGACCCCCTCTTCACCCTGGTCTTCCAATGAGGAAGTAGTGTTGGGTGATAAATTTTCAGAGATTGATTCTTCAGACAATTCCGCTATTACAGAGTTTGGAAAACCACTGTCAGATCGTTCTTCATTTGGGATAGGAGCAACATTGTCTGAACTTCCAAAATGTGCCTTCTTTCTTGAAACTAGTGGCAGTTTCTCTTCTGTGTGCCCCTTTTCGTCAGACGGGCCTTCCTCTGGCATCATTTCTGAGTCAGTTACATGCGAGGTCTACAAATAAAAGAGCTGGTGAATACACTTTTGCAGTACGGTTCTTACACAAATTATTTTCAGAAACTAGTATGTAATAACAATGAACTGCATTTTAATCATTATTCATTACTTTAGTTAATCATGTACATATTCTGAATACAGCTCAATTTCTTCAAAATTGTCTTTTTGATAATTTGGATATGTTAAGTTCTTGTTTTAAAAATATAATAGAATAATTTTACCTCAGAAAGTACTTAAAATATTTTAATCTTCATATCAAGATTTTTCAAAGTCATGATTCAACTCTAAAGTTTTTACTTTCTTGGTGTTACTCGAGCCAGAACCAAGCGCCCCTTGGGACTTGACACTGTGCCACCTACTAAGTTTGACTATGGTTTAGTTAGATGACAGGTATGGGCAATGGAAATTTTATTCACTTATTTATGTAAGATGCTAATAAAATAATGCAATATAATAGGTTTTTAACCTTAAATTGAAATATTCAAAATAAAAATTAAGTTTAAAGTATTCCATCAAGTTTTTCCCCACTAATCTAATCTGTCTCCCTAATTAAAACAAGTTAAAATGACTGTGTAAGCAGTAGGTATTCAGATAGTTGGTAAATACTTTTTATGCATTTTTCTAAGCTTTTCCCTCTACAAAGTAAAACTCAGTTTGTTACCATAAATCAGGTAAGAATAAGGTTACAAAGATTTGAATTTATGGAATATTACTGATTGCATCTTTGTAAAATCTAGTCTAAAATTTAATTTTCCTAAAGGACTCTGCATGTTAAGGTGGAGGAAAATATACATACTACACTGCCCCTCTAGTGTCACCAACACTGGAATATATTAAGTATAAAAATTTAGGTTACTTCTCTCTTACCTTTTCCTGTGCAACTGCCTCAGAGGGTTTTGAAGATTCTGCCATCAGCGGAACAAGATTTGTAGAATCTTCACTGGAATTAAAAGACTGCAATTTTAATTCTTCATCTAAAACTTCACTAGTGGAGTCTTCCTCTTCAGTTATAAGAGAGGTCTTAAGACTATCATCCATTATCTCACCATTCATAGGCTCTAATTCAGATTCCTACACCATTGGGAGAAAAAAAAGTAAGTCAGGACACAATTACAGACTAACTTATTTGTCATGAAAGGTGGATCCATTCTCAGTACCTATCTGTGAGGCACCAGGACTCAAGATAAATTCTACCACATTAGAGGGCAGAGTTTAGAGAATAGTCTTACTGGGGAAAAGGGGAAACTTATGAGTCAGGGTCAGTAAAAGAAAATCCGTAAGTGCCCTCAAGCTCCCCCTGTTATGGAGAAAGAGGACAGGACCCAAATGCACTGTGGACACTGTGGGACTGAGATTCAGTAATGAGACCCTGCCCCTTCTTGCTCTTCCTTCCTATAGGGCAATCATGGGAGGAACCTTTTCAATACAAAGGCATCGGAGAGAGTCTAGGTGTAATGCTACCTCTTTACAGAACACTAGCTGTCCAGCACTTGCTATCTTTGGGATCTTTGGAAGTTACAGTTACCCTGCCAGAGGGAAGAAACACTAGCAGTCTTGTGTGAGCTGAGTTTGCCTACAGCTTCTTGCAGGGAGAAGAGTCCCCAATCTCAGTTCATTGTCGAGTCAACTCAGGGTCACTTCTGACCAGTCCTACTCCTTACGTAACATTAAAACATAGAAAAGTAATCTGATAACACAAGCCCCAATTCCTGCAAATCTTCTTCCAATGTTTATTAATTTACAACACTTCTGTTAATGTCCAATATTTCTAATTCTAGTGAAATTCTAATAGAGGGCATTTTATTGTCATTTAAAAAGTAAGACAACTGATGCACTCAAATGTTCAGAAATAGATTTGGCTGGATTATATAGAACCCCTGAAATCATATAAATAACCTTTTCCATAGGGAAGTTGAAATCAGGGACTTGGAAAAATTAATCTGCCCAGATAGTATAAATAGCCTACACACAGAAGGTAATTACAATAAAACTCAGAAAAGGACCAACTAGAATAGGAGAAATGTTAAAAAAAGATTAAGAAAGAAAAAATGAGAAAGAAGCTTAAAAAATAGAATTTTGGTGACTAAAAGTAAAAAACAATAGAAGAGAAAAACTCAGTCTAGCCAGTTTTAGTTTGGGGAAGAGAATGAAAGATGAGAAGAAAAAAGGTTCAACACAGAAGTGAAAAGACTACAGATTATGTTGAATTTAAGATGAAAAAAGGCATTTGTCTAAACAATTATTGAGAAGGCAAGTAGCATTATGAGACTATACTCTGCATAAATACTGACAGTCTAGAGTTACTGGTTATCCCCTTATTGAGCCATTAGGTTGGATGCATTTTCAAAAGAAAGAGCATATAAACAAAGAGCAGAAAGAACTAAGTCTTTTGGAATGTCCACAAATAAAGGGGGGAAAAGCAGAATGCAGAAGTCAAAAAAATAAATAAAACCTAAAAAAACCTTCAAAGATAAGAAAACCAAGAAACCAAAATAACAGTAGTGTTACAAAGCTAGGGACCAGAGAACCTTGAGGAAAAGGCCAATTAGGTGAGAAAATCCACTGGAATTGAAGGAATGTGTCACTGGTGACCTACAACAGGATGTGCTCAATGTACTGCTGGACAAACGAAACCAGTTACATGAAGTATATACAGTATACTATTACATTTTTAAAAGACAAATAAATATATATGCCTATAACCATCTAGGGACACATAAATCTTTTATTTTTATAATTTTTCAGTTTTAGTTTATATTCAGTATTATTCTGTATTAGTTTCAGATGTACAGCAAAGTAGTTTTAAAAATCATGTACTTTACAGAGTGGTCCCCCTGCTGCTTCAAGTACCCACCTGGTTCCACTCATGTTTTTCACAATATTACTGACTATATTTCCTATGTTACAATCCACATCTCTGTGACTATTCTGTAACTACCAATTTGTACTGCTTAATTCCTTCACCTTTTCACCCACACCTCCCAACCCCATCTCCTCTGACGACTATCAGTCTGTTCTCTGTATCTACGAGTCTCTCTTTACTTTGTCTATTTTGTTCATTAAATTCCACATACAAGAGCAATCATATGGTATTTATCTTTCTCTGTCTGAATTATTTCACTTAGCACATTACCCTCTAGGCCCATTCACGCTGTTGGAAAAGGTAGATTTCCTTCCTTTTCACAGCCAAGTACTATTCCATTATGTAAATGTATCACAGCTTTTTTGTCCACTCATCTATTCATAGACACTTGTGTTGCTAGACCACCTTCTTATACCATATACAAGAATAAACTCAACATGGATTACAGACTTAAATGTAAGACCCAAAACCATAAAACTCCTGGAAGAAAACATAGGCAGTAAAATCTAATGCATTTCTCTTAGCAATATGTTTTTTGCTGTATCTCCCCAGGCAAGGGAAACAAAAGAAAAACAAATGGGGACATCAGATTAACCTAGTGCATGAGGAAAGATATTTGTCAGTGATACATCTGATGAGGCGTTAATTTTCAAATTATAAAGAACTCAGACAACTTAACACCAGAAAAACAAACAACTCAATTTACAAATGGGCAGAAGACCTAAACAGATACTTCCCCAGAGACGACATACTAATAGCTAATAGCCATATGAAAAGTTGTTCACCGTCACTAATCATCAGAGAAATGCAAATTAAAACTACAATAAGATACCACCTCACACCTGTCAGAATAGCTATCATCAATAATCAACAAACAAGTGTTGGCGAGGATGTGGAGAAAAGGAACCCATAGGTGGGAATACAGACTGGTGCAGCCACTGTGGAAAACAGTATGGAGTTTCCTCAAAAAATAAAAAATAGAATTACTTTATGACCCAGCAATTCCACTTCTGGAAATATATCCAAAGAACCTCAAACACTAATTCAAAAGAATATATGTAACTCCTATGTTCATTGCAGCATTATTTACAATTGCCAAGATATGGAAGTAACCCATAAATCTTTTTAAAAATGTGCTTTATTTTTCCAATTTTCTACAAGAAAAGCAAAAAATACCATTTAAAAATATAGTTTCAAAAGTAAAGGAAGCTAAATTGGTTTTAGTTAAAAAAGTAAAATTGGTAATGCAGTTTCTCTAATTTAGCTACTGGCTGGACTGGGTAAACAGGTAAAATGTTTTTAAAGAAACTTAAGCACATATGAAAGAAAACAATAAGAAACCTTTAAAAGAGGAAAAGATTCACAATATTAAAGAAAAAGGAGAGAAGGACAGAAAATGAATAAAGAAGATAATAGCAGATAGAGGCAAATACTTGAGGAGCTGAAAACAATATCAAGCCAGATTTTCTAGTGTTTAAAAAAAAACGAATTTCGTTTTTCCCCCAGGAATTTCTTCATCAGCTAGGGTTGAAATTGAGTACCTGTTGGAACTTAAGGCATTCTAACTGGTTCTATAAGGTAGACATCATTTGTATCACTTCTTCGGTATGTTTAATTCCAAAAATTAATTAATGTTTTAAATGTACTGAGGTACCTTACTACTTAAACAATGTCTATTTTATCTCTGTTGTGAGACAAACTTTTTATAAACTCTTTGAAATATAAAATTATACCTGTAAGTTTAGCCTTTCCCCAATTCCAGTACCTGAATTTGTTTAATATAGATACATGCTCTTTAATATTTAAACACTATTTTTACTAAGATTCTAAAGTATTTAATTATATTTATCTACCAACAGATGATTAAGAACGTTAAAATTTAGTTTACTTCCACTCATTTTATTTAGTCTGTGCTCGCCAACCTTTTCACCATCTTGCTTCTCCAAGTGTGGCTGGGGTTCTGGTGCTGACCGAGCGTCTTTATCTCCACTTCCATCCTCAAATTCAATCACACTCTGTTCATGTTCTTCCTCTAGGAGTTCTTCTGAGCTCTCTGATGTGTGTGCAGTAGACTCCAATCTAGAAAACAAGAGAAAAACATTTTACCAACTTGCTTTTTAAAAGATGCATATGAATTTGGTTTGCAGGCTGGCACTCAATCCACTGAGCCACACAAGCCAGGGCTGATGCATATGAATTTCAAAATCTGTTAATAAAAAAATACTTGAGAAAATCAACTAAGTATTCAGTCAACTTCAAATTTTACAGATCCAAAACCAATCTCCTCATCCTACAAATCTGTCTTCTTTCCTACTTCATTCTCCAGTTCAAATCATAATATCACCATCTTTTTAATCACGTAAGCTACACCTTTGTTTTACTCTATCCACAGCTATCACATCTTATTCTATTAGAATGAACGTGCATCCTAATTTACCTGGGAATGTCCAGTTTACAGTTTTTGTCCCAGCATTCGCATATTATAATGCCCCTTTCTTTCTCAAAAATACCAGTTTGGACCATAAATGACATGGTTTAGTTCTAGCTCCAAAATGCCTTTCAAACATATCCCTAACTTACTATTCCCATTTTCAGGCCCCAATTCTCCCTGGAGAATTCTCACTGTACCTTCTTCCCAAATTCATTTTAATACTTGTTCTTTAGTAAGGGTCTCAGAGCTATGTTTCGAATAAACATCTGTACCTGTGACAGCACCACTCAAAAATTCTGACGGTTTCCTATGGCTTGGAGAATAAAGTATACCTCCTTTCAAAGCCTAATATGAACAGACCCTTATATTTTTATCTCCTAGTGAATGCTACCATTTACCTTACCAATCAGTTACCCTATCAACATTTCTTTAGCTTTGTGCCTTTGCTCATGTTATCCCTGTAGTCTAGATCTGCACAATGCAACATAGTAGCCACAAGACACATTCACTATTTATATTCACTATTAATTAAAATTAAATGAAATTAAAAATTCAGTCACTCAGTTGCACTAGCCACACTTCAAATGCTCAGTGGGGCACACTGAGTAGCGGTTGCTATATTGGATAGGGCAAACACAGAAACACTTCCTTCGCTGCAGAAAGTTGGACATCCCTGGTACAAATCCAGGTCAGCAAACTTTTCCTTTATCTTTTTTGAGCCATAAGATCTCAGAATAACTACTCAACTCTGTCAGTGTAATACAAAAGCAACCAAAATAAATATGCAAACTGAAGAGCATGGATGTGCTACAATAAAATTTTATTTACAACAATAGGTGGTGAGCCAGATTTGGTCTATGGATCATCCATAGCTTGTGGACCCCTGGACTAGAAAGTCTTCTTTCCCAACTCAACTGTTAAATTTCTAATTATTTTTGAAGCCCTGGCCCAAATACCAAATATCTCCACCCTCTCAATTAGAACCAATCACACTGCCCCTTGCACCCACAGCATTCTGCACTTCCATTGTTGTACCACTGCAATCTACCCTCAGTGCTCCTAACCTGTGCCACAGACAGGTCCGTGGGTTAGAAACCACTGGGCACTCTTTGAGGGCAAAGATAAAATTATGTTCTTTGTAGTATCTGAGTAAGCATGCAAGCATTTACCCTTACTGGTCTGTTTTGTTTATGAAAAGCAAACAAAATTCCACATCATTCTGAGATGTTCATTTTAAAACACAGCCTGGACCAGTTTGGCTCATTTGGTTGAGCATCAGACTGCAAAGTGAAAGGTCACTGGTTTGATTCCTGGTTTGGGCACATGCCTGGGTTGCAGGCCTGATCCCTGGCTGGGGTGCGTGCAAGAGGCAAACAATGTTGCCCCTCTCACATCAATGTATCTCTCCCAGTCTTTCTCCCTCCTTTTCCCCCTTCTCTAAAAATAAATAAACAAAACCTTTTAAAAAATAAGTAAAATGAATTGTTACATTTCCTTCTGAAAAGGGTATTACATCAAAATGTTGCTCAGTGAGAAAACCATAATTACCTAAACTCTTATTATTCTTTTCAAAATTACTAGATTTAAATATTTATTTGTATTTGCCTTTCCATTAATTTTTCACAAAAATAAAACGTTTATATACTTACTCAATTCCACAAATCCAAAATTATTTACATAACAAAATTAGAATAGCTACAGAATTCTCTACCTAAGTAAAATAATTTCACAGCTAAAATGGCAAAGCTATGAATGGCTGACTCCAGAACAGCTGTAGGACCAGTAGGGTAAAAGTGTAATTTTACTATAAAATTAAGAATTTTGCTTTCTTTAAGATTCAAAGGGAGATAAAGGATAAAGTTTTGACTGAAGTGTTCTGTTGATTAAGAGGAGCTGACTGCACCATTTATGATTATCACTAATTTATGCTACATGCAGTAGCCCAGTGAGATGAATCAGTTATAATGTAAAATTGAGCATTTTTAAAGTTGACCACACCTCAGCATTTACTATAAGCTACAGCTACTGTCACATTCAAAGTTGGTGATAACACATATGGGACAATCAATAGAATATTCTGGCTTTTCATACCTAAAGAGATTACATTATGAGCAACTTCTCCCTGTAACATTGTCAAAGTGACACCACTGTTAAGTATAAATCAATAATCTTATAAAAGAATTCAAATACAAACTCCTATACCAAGGTCATTTGTTACACAAACAATATAATAATAGCCTCCACTTTAAATATTAAATACTAATAATATGAAAATAAGAACAAAATAATAAGAGTGAAATAAACAGTACTTGTTTACTGAAGATGTAGGTGAAGTCTGAGGTGTCTTTTCATCTTCGCCTTGAGAACTACTAAATTCAGAATCCTGAAACCGCTTTCCAATCTTTGGCCGCTTCAGATGACTACTTCGAGTACGAGTGGAAACCGGTGTCTTATCGTGACCTGAGAAAAAGCAGTGAAGCTACAATTAATTGATTATGCATTCAAAGGGCTGCCTATTAAAATACATAGAAACGCAAGAACTATTCTAATCCACATATCCCCACAATGACATACTTCCTTTCTCTCACATCAGGTTAGAAACAATGCCAGTATCTTTTTCTAAATTATGAAATAACTTTGTCAATATTCATTCCTCACATTTCCATGTTACCTTGAGCTCTGCAAAGTGTTTCTGCATTTTCACTTATATTCTCTCCCAATAATCTCGGAAAGTAAACAAAGTAGATGTTCCTGCCCCCACTTCACAAGTAAGAAAATGAGGAAAAGAGAGGTCCCATATCTCACTCTGTTCACACAGCAAAATCAGTGGTAGTAGTGGCATTAGAACTCAGATTTAGACTTTAGGGCTGGGCAAGTCTTCACTTACTCTAAGGAACACACACACACACACACACACACACACACACACACCTTCTATTTCTAAGTGTCTTGAACACTTCTTGATAGATCAGCTGAATTTCTTACCTTCAGAAGTACTTGCAAAGGCATCTTTTAGAGAATCAATCTAAAACAGAGATACAGATTAAAACCAAAAGTTTTAGATCAATTTTTTCTTCCTATGGATCTTCTTCATTCAATGCCAAAGAAAATATTTTAAAACGTTTTTTAAATAGCACTCTTTGCACTCACTACTCATCAATTAAGAAAACCTACTTAAGAAGTAAAAAAAGCTATGTAAATAAGCCTCAGAACTTACCCTCATATGTTATAGCAGTAAACATCGGAGTTGCCAGGATTCTGTCCTCAGCTACCTTCTCTTCAGTCAACATGCTTCCCTTTTAATTTTATCTACTACTTTCACATCAACATTTATCTGCTGATGAATCCAAACATATAATTTAATCTCCCCAACTTCTTTCCTGATTTCCAAAGCTCTATTTCAAATGAAATCTCTCCCCAGGGGATACTCCATCCAATTTCACATCCAACCTGTCCCAAGCTGAAAGATATTATTTAATAACCTTTTCCCATATTATTCCCTACCTTGGTTAAATGACAGTAACAGTTCAATCAGCCATTCTAACCAGAATCCTGTGAGGCAGTAATGAGTTCTTCCTACCCCTCGATCAACCAACCAACCACAAAGCCTGTCAATTTTCACTCTGAAAACTGCCCAAAAACTAAAGCACTGGCAATTTATATTGCTGATGCTTTAGTTCAAGACTTTACCATCTTTAACATGAACTGTTCTAACCACCTCCTCACTGGCATCCCTCGCTCTAATCACAATGCCCTATAATCCTCTCTACCTTGATGACAGTGATACTTCCAAATTATAAACTGCACCACTCCTTTACTTAAAAAAAAAAAAAAAATTAATGGGTTATCACTGCCTAAAATACAAACTCTCAACTTCTCCAATTCCGAATACTCTTCTATATCAAACATGCCGTTTTCTTTCACACCTGTGTTTTTGCATATGCGATCCCTTGGAATGCCCTAGCAACACTTGGACAGAACTCCCACCCACCCTTTAAAAGTCAGCTCAGCCTGGTTACTACTTCACCAGTTCCAGTCCTTGGGTGGAGTTATTCACACCCTTTTATGTACCTGCAACCACCTGCTATGTGCTCTATTAAGGCAATTACTGTCCTTTAGCATAGTTTATTTATCTGTTTCCAATAATAAACCATCTACCTTTCCCACATTTAACAGATCCCTAATTTGTACGTCCAGCGCTTGCCACAGTACCTACTTTATCAGATCAACTGCTATTTAGTCATGCACTTATTGAAACCCTACAACATGGCAAGCACTTACACATCGAGGTGGGTTTACAGGACACAAACAAAGGAGCAACTGTGACGGGTAAGGAAAAAATTTTATGTTCGACAAGCCTGTAGTTCATTAGCAAGGTTAAGACATAAATGTGAATAAAAGGTACAAAAAAATGAAGTACATGTAATGCTTTATGTCCAAAAATAGGAAAAAGCAAACAGAAATACCATCACCTAAAGAATAAATCATGTAGTGATCATTTCACAATGTATATGTATATCAAAACATAAAGTTGTGCATATCAAAGATACATTTATCAATATCTCAATAAAGCTAAAAAATACATCATATAGTAAAAATAAACAAATAAAACCACTTCCTCATGCCATTACTGATAAAAAGATACAATAAATAGCTTCATATGAAAAATATTTTCCTTGAATTATTAAAATATTAAAGTAACAAAGAATATGAATTTCTAAAATGAAACAAAATGTAATTTATGCTGCCAACCTTACGACATGGTGCAATTTTAATTTATTCTCACTAAAATGACATATTGAAAATTATTTGACTTAATATTAAAAAAAGTCATTGATCTCACTGCATGTATGGGAAGAGTAGATTTTTCTGCTTTCCCTGCTTTTGTGATATCTGACCAAAACTAAAATAAATCTGAGTATAACTGAGGAATATGGACTGCGATATAATAGAACTAGGGCTTATTTTAAAGTCTGAAGTTCCAAATGTAGAAAAAAATTTAAAAACTCTTAATTCCTTATGTAAGGTATATAGTTATTATTTATACTATCCTTAAAAGCGTTCTAAAATTTTTCATCACCTAGTCAATTCTCATGCTAATTAAAACAGAAAATAAGAGAAACAAATAATTACCCAAAGCACTCATCTCTGAAATGCACATGCATTTACACAGACATACTCAATACTTGCTAAAAATATACTCAGAAACCCACATACAAAAGAAATATGACTGTAATAAGTACCATCACAAGAAAATACTGTATAAAAATAGACTTCTAGAATCCCATCAATCGGCCCATATCAAATAAAAGTAATATCAAGTAAATTCTAGAAAAGTACCTGGTAAGTCCAGTAATGGGACCTGCCCTTTTGATTTCAGGTTACCTAGTATTTGCAAAGTGCATTTCATTTTCCAAAGGCCTAGTACACACTTATTTAAACTCAGCTTCAAACTTCCCACAATAACTTCATAACCTTTGGCCTATTACTAATTCCACTTCTAGAAACTTATCTGTGCAAGGAAATAATTACATGTGCACAAGGATGCATGTACAAATTTGCTCATTGCTGGGCCTTTACAAATGTGAAACGTGGTAACCACTTAAAAGATGCCAGAAAACAAATACAGTAGAAATTACATAAGTTTGTTGAATGAACAGTAACATTTGAAAAATTAAATATTGGCTAAATCTATTTTAAAGACACAGGAGAATTATCTCCTATAATAAACATACAGTGTACCTACAGTTAGCTGCATCTCACTAGACTGTCTGTCTTCAGTTCTTGCTTCATATTCTGGAACAGATGCAAGACCATATTCTCCAGACATAGGTCTTTTAGCTTCACTTGGAGAAACTGCTGTGTGTAGAAGAATTTTAAAAATTGTAATCCAATCAGTATTTGGTTTTAATTGTAACACTGTTCTTAATTTTCAAAAAATCCCTGCAGAGCACCCTGAATGGAAGAGTGCTGAAAATCTAGGTGTGGAGTATCCCCTTCACCAGTATCTTATAATGAAACCTTGCGATTAAAAAGAATCTTAAATAGTCATCTGTATTTTATGACTTTGAGGAGAGATGCATGAGATTAGGGACTACTTTTGATCCCCTGGTGCCTATTCTACACTGTTTCAGGAGTCTCTGTTTTTGTCTTAGCCACCAATTCCTACCGCACTATTACATTCTGCTGGGCTATTCTTAGTGACTCAATTGTTAATACATAACAAAAAAAACACACTTTAGAAAAGAGGGTCTGTTACTAGAGAGATCACATTACCACGGACCACTACTCTAGACAGTAAGACACAACTGTCATCAGGCACTGATATCTTTAAGCAGACATGGGTTAAAACTAAAAACATTCTTACCTGTAATTTTAAGTGTTTCTCTCTGTAATGCTCTGGTGACAGGTATCCGCTGGCACCAGTGTCCAACACCCTCAACTTCCCACAGGAGTTCATGATCTCCTGGATACTTTTCAAAGTACTGCTTGCAAGCTGAAAAACACATTTAGAATTTTCTAGACATCCCAAATACCAATTGTTTTAGAAAACAGAAAGATATGAAAAGCTGCCAACTTACTTAATGGGCTAGCATAACTTTGATACCAAAACACCAAGGCAACTCAAGGAAAGAAAATTATACAATTGTCTCATCTACATAAAAAATCTAAATAAAAATCCATATTAAAGCTTTAACATTACCAAGTAAAAATCTTAATAAAAGATGTGTTTAATCTTTAGAGAGAAAATTACTAAATTTTACTGATGATATAAAAAAACTAAATAAAAGGACTGTTAGACTCAATAGTGTAAAAACACCAATCCTCTCCAAACCATTTTGTAAACTGATGCAATCCTAAACAAAATCCCAACAGAATTTCTTTTTTAATAGAACTTTACAAAACTTGATCCCAAATTCAAAATGAACGAACAAAGGTTTAAAAAAGAATATTGAGATGAAAGGGAAGCTCCCTTTCATCTCTTTTGTCCATTTTTCAGTTGGGCTATTTGTCTTTTCAATTTGTAGGCATTCTTCATATAGGAGAGCTATGAGCTATCAATAGCCATGATGTTACAAATGCTTTTCATAGTCTATTGCTTGGGTGTGGCGTTATGCTATCTTTTGACACATAAAGCTTTTTGTTTTTTTCAAATGAAGTTGAATCTCATTTCCTCTAAAAAAAAAAAAGAATATCGAGGCCAATATTGAAGGAAAAAATAAGGAGGGCTTACCCTAGTAGATATCAAAACTCATAAAGACACAGTAATTCAAACAACCTGGTATTGATATAAGAATATGGCAGTAAAGGAGGAAGAAGGAGAGGAAGAGAAAAAAGAAGAAGTGAATGAGGAAGAAGAAAAATTAAAACACCGGGAAAGAACCACACATACACTAAAATCTTGGCAAATGACAGAGGAGGTATTATATCTCATCAGCGAATGAATAAACTATTAAAGTAATGATGTTAGAATAAAAATCCATATAGGAAAAAAACTCAGATCTTGACCTCACATCAATGTCATTCATAAAAGTAAATTCTGGGTATATTCTAAGACCTATTATGAGAAGCAAAATGTTTAAAAGAAAACATAAGAGAATATTTCTGGAACATTACAGTACTAAAGAATTTCTTATAAAAGATACAAAAATCATAATTCATAAAGCATTATAATGAACCTGACTGCTAAAGTTTAAAACTTAAAGACTTTGCAACAGAACTTTCTACAGTAATGAAAAGGTCCTATATCAGCACTGTCCAATATAATAGTCGCTAGCCACATGTGACTACTGAGGAACTGAATTTTTAATTTCATTTAATTTTAATTAACTTAAACTAGTATCTATTTTATGTTAGTGGCTATTGCATTGGACTTCACAATTTTATTAAAAAGATACCATAAAAACACAGATTACAAGACACTCAGAATAAAACCAAGGATTAGTAATACATTCATATAAAAATTCCTAAAATTGGAATAGAAAGACAATAATCCCCCTCCCCCAAATTGGCAGAGGCTATGAACAACAAATTCACACATAATGAAACTTAATGGTCAATAAACAAAGATAAATGATTCAAACCTCAATAGTTGCCAAAGAAATATAAGATGAAACAAGGAGATACCATTTTCACACCCATAATATAACAAATAACAAGCATGAGAAGAATAAGGGAAATGGGCTCTGCTGGTCTCAGAACAATTTTGCAACAATCGGTAAAGTTGAAAAGACATGTTTTATTGATCCAATTCTACTTCTAGGTGTATAGCCTAATGACTCAGACATATACACAAGAACACATTTATAATGTTCATTATAGCACTGTTTTTAAACTAGGGTAGGGATAGAACCTAAGTGCCTATCATTAGGGTATATATGAATAAATCATAATATGTATCCCATAAAATACTGTACAGCAGCTACAACAGATAAACTATAGCTACATATATCAACACTGATAAATCTAAAAAATAAAAAAAAGTCAGTAAGAAACAAGTCAGTGTATGTACAAAATGGTGTCATTTATGTGAAGTTTAAAAACACATTAAACAAAACGATGCAGCCCCTGAGGAAAACCGCTGAACACAGAATTACCCTATAACCCAGCAATTCCACTCTCAGAAATACATCCAAAGAAATGAAAGCAGGTGCTCAGGCAGCTATATGCACACGAATGTCCATAGGAGGATTATTCATAATAGCCAAAAGGTAAAACAACCCACGCATCTATCAACAGATGAATGAATAATGAAATGTGATGTGCACACAATAAAAATCTACTCAGCCATAAAAAGGAATGAAATTTTGATATATGCTACAACATTAATGGACTTTAAATATTATGCTAAGTGAAATTAGACAGACACTGAAGAACAAATGTTGTGTGATTCCACTTATATATGCTAAGTCATAGAGACAGAGAACACAAGTTGCCAGAGAATGGGGGCGGGGGAAAACAGGTAGCTATTGTTTAAGGTTACAGAGTTTATGTTGGGGGTGATGAAAAATTTTGGGGTATAGATAGTGGTGATGGGTATATAAGTATTGTGAATATGACTAATGCCACTGAATTGTACACCTACAAATGATTAAAATGACAAATACTATATTATGTATATTTAATTACAAAAACAGTTTTTAAAATTTTAAAATAAAAAAGCACACAAAAATAATGTGTTACAGCATTTACAAAGACATAAGTATAAAACCACTGGCAGGAAAGATACACACCAACTGCAGGAATTCAATTATCTCTGGGGAAGTAAGAAGAAGGGGGAAAGAGATTAGGGAGGGGCCTAAAAAGAACATCAACTATATCTACAATGTTTTATTTAATTTTCCTTAAAAATAAATGAAAACAAACATGGTAAAATCCCAGTGTTTGTTTATCTGTATAATGGATACATAGACATGAAGATACTCTTCTCTCATTTTTTCACCTATATATTTAAAACTATTTCTCATGTTTTCCAATTTTAGTTCTCATACCCATTAGGAAGGGAGAAGCTGGAGGAAAAACCAACACAACAAGCCACACTGAGTCCTCTGCCTAAATCAAAATGACTGAAACAGTAAAGAATACCTACATAACAAGTCTGAGGTCCAAAAGCAGTACTTAACAAAAGGTGATTCCAGTTGAAAGTCCTAATTCAGATGTGTCTAGCCAGAGAGTCACAGTCAGAATAAGAGAACTCCTTACACTTTAATACTACTCAGCTAAGTGACCCCAATATATAGAAATATAAATACACACAATATGCTATATTAATAGATTAAGGGTTAGCAAACTTTTTCTTAAAGGGACAGATAGATAATAAATACAGGCTTGCAGGCCATATGGTCACTATCACAACTAACCAACTCTGATATCTGAATGCAAAAGAAGCCACAGACAATATGTAAATGAATGAGCATGGCTCTGTTCCAATAAAACTTTACTTACTAAAATTGTTAACAGGCCAGTGGACCATGGTTTCCTGACTCCTGATATAGATACAAATGCAAATTAATGCAAAAATTGATTATTCAATAAATTGTATCATGGCAACCAGACCCCTGTCAGGTAAAATAAACTTGGATCTGTACCTCACATGGTACACACCAGGATAAACTCCAAATGAATAAAACACTCACAAGATCTTTCTTATTCCATGTCTCTCGGTATACAGTTTATAGTGCTGTGTAAATCGACCTCCCATAGTTAGCTAAGCATCTACCCTAGGCTGAGAAACCAAGCCAAATCATACTTGGCACTCATTGCCCATTCTTGGAATGGACAAATTATCTCTATTTTTAAAAAAGGCTTACAATCTAAAACACTACAATCTTTCCTAAAATGTTAAAAAATATTCATGGAAACAAGTGAAGGTCATCAAAGAACTTTTGGGTACATAGCAATACCAAGGAACCATCAAGCTGAAAGCGAAAGTCAAATGGGAATCCAAGCCCTTCACAGATAAATAAGCACTGCTCAGGAGAGAGAAGGGCAAAAACAGAAAATGACGGAAAAGCCACACAGTCTATTACTATTCTCAACATATACCTTTATTTTCACATTTCAAAGAATATTCACAAAATTATACAAATGACACCAATAAATCACGGTCAGGAACGCTCCTGTCTAACTGAAAGAAAAGAGCTCAAGTCTTTATGCAAAGACAGATTAGCTGACATTCACCGGTAATTCCCGTAATTTATGTGCTTTTCAATTTATTCATCACTAGAATCCTGGAAAAGAGTAAGTCTTAAGAGATTCTTCCTGCAGTGAGGATGTGTTTACATTCCTCCCCAAATTCAGTAAAGCAATAATTAGACTTTAAGGGGAAAATCTATTTTCAGATCATCAAAGGGTATACAGGGTTCATTCTATTCTCATGATTCAAAATGAGGATGTGACACTCAGTACTTGTTTTCTAGATTTTTAGTATTAAAAAGAGGGAGGAGGCTTAGAAAATATATTTTTAGTGGAAATAAACACCTGATTTTAGAGTAAAATCAATGGTACATTGTATTTTATAAAACTTCAAATAAATTACTTTCCAGAATTAAATCTTACTATATTAAGAAAACAGTAGCTGCATGGACTTTATACAAGTGCAAATATAAATACACTAATAGTTTTTAAAATATCTCTATATGGTATAGCTCTACAATGGAATACTAAACAGCATTCAAAATGAACAACATAAAGTTTTGTGAATCCACATTAATGAATCTCATAAAAACAAGAAAGCAAACTACAGAAGAATTCATACAGTACCTTTCATTTATATAGTTTTTAAATATTTAAAAATTACATTATTGAAGGATACATACATACGTATTAAAAGTCTAAGAAATGCATGAATAAAAGCCAACCCTTCTACAGATAAGAGTGACCTGCCAAACTTCTCTAAATGAGACTACTCATTCATTATGTCTGCAATTATTAACTGAGTGCCTATCATGTTCTAAGTTTTGTACTAAGCATTGGCGATATATTCAAAACATGCATATCATTATTTTAAAAAAGGCATCTCCAGTTATTAAAAACCTTGCATATAGTCATAAAAATTAAAACACAAAGGAAAAAGAAAAGAAATACAAACTGAGGACAGTGTCTATTTCAGGGAAGAGAGCAAGCGAACTGGGCAGGAGTACAACTACACTGGCAATGATCCACTTCTCATGGATGGTACACATGCTGGTGGTACATAAGTATTTACCTTATTTTTTATACCTTTTTGTATGTCTAAATTTTTTTTTAATGTAAAAGCTACCACAGACAACCCAAAGAAAAAATGATAAAATAATCTAACTAGACACTTTTCCAAAGAAGATGTACAAATGGCTAATAAGCATATGAAAAGCTGTTCAACGTCAACTGCAAATCAAGGTCCTGGCTGGTGTCGCTCAGTGGATTGAGCGCAGGCTGGGAGCCAAAGGGTAACCAGTTCAATTCCCAGTCAGGGCACAAACCTGGGTTGCGGGCCAGGACCCCAGTGGGGGCCATGTGAGAGACAACCACACAGTGATGTTTCTCTCCCTCTCTTCCTCCCTTCCCTTCCTCTCTCTCTAAAAATAAATAAATAGAATCTTAAAAATTGCAAATCAAGCCTATGAAAGGCCATTTCATACCCACTACGGTGACTGTTATAAAAAAGCAGATAATTAACAAGTGTTGGCAAGGACGTGGAAAAATTGTAGCCTTCATACATTGCTTATGGGAATATAAAATGGTGCAGTTGCTTTGGAAAACAGTTTGGCAATTCCTCAAAATGTTAAACATAGAGTCACCCAACAATTCCATCCAAATCTAGGTATACGAGTATACACAGGAGAAATGTCCACACAAAAACTACACAAAAGTTCATAGCAGTGTAATTCATAATAGCTAAAATGTAAGCTAAAATGTAGAAACAATTTAAAAGTCCATCAGCTGATGATGGATAAACAAAATGTGGCATACCCATATAATGGAATGTTATTCAGCCATAAAAAGGAATGAAGCACTGATTCATGCATATACCATAGATGAATCTTGAAAACATTTATGCAAAATGAGAGAAGCTAGATACAAAGGGCTTATAATATAATTAAATCACGAGTCCATTTATATGAAATGTCCAGAATAGATAAATCCAAAGAGACAGAAAATAGATCATTGGTTGCTAGGGAGTAAAGAAATGGAGGAATGGAGAGTGACTGCTAGTTGACGCAGTTTCTTTTGGGGATGAGAATGTTCTGGAATTAGATAGTGGTTATGGTTGTACAGCTATGAATACACTAACCACCACTGAACTGTATACTTTAAGAGGATGAACTGTATGGTATATAAATTATAGTTCAATTTTTTTAAAGCTACCACATCCCTAAAAAGCCATATACGTGACATAAGGACATATTTGTAAAACTAAGCCCTAGGGTACCACAGAATCAAAATTTATTTAATACTGACATATGCAAATTTAAAATATTCTGCAGAAACAAGCCCAAAGTGACACTGAGACAAATTTAACATTTTCAACTTAATCAATTTACCTGTGTACGTTAGAGAGGACAGTGGATACCGCAAACCAAGTGCATCTTCTGTAAAGGAATCAACAAAGTCCTCCAGCATATGAAGCCCAAAATCTTTGCTTCGATATTTCTTTCTTATAAACATTGTATCAAGAACTGGCAGTTGGTAGTTCTGGGTAAGAAATGAGGTACACACGCTTCCTGCAATCATAAGAACAGAAAGCCAACAATTTTTCATAGTATAAGACCATTTATGTACATACTTTTAGAAAACATGAATGAATAGTCTTTCTAAAAATGGCTGGGTTTTTTAGTGAGAAAAAAAAAAAGGTACTATAATAAAACTAACTTCACAGGGTGATCTGATCATATATTCCAAACTAGGAAGTTCATGGCAGATAGTCACACCCCAGGCACATAACTTCTTTAGTAAAAGGTCTATCTTTGCCTTACACAAGCCATGTCCATTGTTTTTGTGTATCTTCATTAACATAGCTTTTTTTTGGAAGTATGTCTACTGATTTTAGAGAGGAAGAGAGAAAGACAGAAACACTAATAAAAAAGAGACATCGAATGGTTGCCTCCCATATGAGCTCTAACCAGGAATCAAACCCCAAACCTTTTGGTGAACGGGATGACGCTCCAACCAACTGAGCCACACTGGCGAGGGTACTAACATGCGCATATTTTTTTTTTTTTTAGAGAGGGGAAGGGAGGGAGAAAGAGAGGGAGAGAAACATCAATGTGTGGTTGCCTCTTATGTGCTCCCTACTTGGGGACCTGGCCTGCAACCCAGGCATGTGCCCTGACTTGGAATTGAAGCAGCAACCCTTTGATTCTCAGATCAGCACTCAATCCACTGAGCCACACGAGCCAGGGCCATACAAGTATTTCTGAAATGCCTCATTTTGAGAATCCTTGGAAACCTAACCAACATCAAGAGAGCACATAATCTTAACTATCCTATAACCCAATCCCCACCATGCTTTCTCTCATCTTCTTTTAAGCCTCCTTATATTACCTCCTGAATTCCAAATGCATAAAAGAAGCTGAAAACTCTCATTCTGGGAAGCACTATTCTCTCTTGAGATCTTGCTTCCCGGCACCATCATCAGTTTGGCTAAATTAACTCTTACAAAAATAATTCTCTACAGGTTGGGATGTTTCTTATATTGACATTCACTACATCAAGAAGAATGTTTAAGAAATGTATAAATTTTATAATGTACCATAGTTTGCTGCACATAATATGATCCCACGTATAATGCACATCCACGTTTTTGTGTGCATTATACACAGGATTTTAATGCCCAATATTATACCCACAGCATGTAATCATTATACCCATGTATAATGGGTACTTATTTTTCCCTCAAACATTTAGGCAAAAAAGTGTGCATTACATGGTAAAGTGCTTTCTAGTGCTATTACACATCATAACGTATACATGTAACAATGAGAAGAGCTATGTATTTTATGTTTGCCAACAATATAATCTGTTACAGGACAAATAACTGACCATTTTATGAGCTACATATTTGAATATGCATCACTGTCTATAGACTTGTACAACTCTAAAACTAATCAACTATTGCAGTTTCAAACTGAGAGAATATTTGATGATTGTACATAGTTAATACATGAAGTAATCCCAACTTTATTAGCTGACCATTCATCTTTTCCCTTTACTTTATCCCTAGTGAATATAGTCTCATTTTTACTCAATGATGACAAAGAAGTGGATTAGATCTCTTAATTTTTAAGGACTCTGAATTAGGACTGATTGGAAACATCTGTCTTAGAAATGGCTAAGTTAGCAATCTTTTTGTTGTGACTATACTTTTCAAAATATCCTGTATGTTTAAGGTTAAACATAAATATAACAAAAACCACAAAATCATTTCAATAGGTGGAGAAAAAGTATTTGATAAAATCCAACACCTTTCATGATAAAAATACTCAACGTCCTCAACCTGATAAAGAGAGCTATAAAAAACCCATAGCTAACAACATACTTAATTGTGAAAGACTAGATGTTTCCCTCAAGATTAGGAACAAGACAAAGATGTTCACTCTTACCACTTCCATTCAACATGGTATTGGAGGTTCTACCCAGGGTAATTAGCCAAGAAAAGAAAACAGAAGACACCAGGTTGGAAAGAAAGAAGTAAAATTACTTTTGCAGATGTCATGACCTTATATATAGAAAATCTTAAGGAATCCACTAAAAATTATTAAAACTGATACAGAAGTTTAGCAAGGCTACAGGATCAATATACAAAAATCAATTGTATTTCTATATAGCAGCAACCAACAACCTGAAAATGAAATTAAGATAACAATTCCATTTACAATAACATAAATAGATAATAAAATTCTTAGAGGAGTAAATTTAACAAAAGAAGTGCAAAACTGGTATACTGAGAACTACAAACATTGTTAAAAGAAATTAAGGAACACCTTAATAAATGAAAAAACATCCCATGTTCATGGATCGGAATACTTAACATTGTTAAGATGTCAATATTCCCCAAATTCACCTACGGATTCTAAATCCCAGGTGGATTTTTTGCAGAAATTGAGAAGGCAATCCTTAAATTGATATGGATATACAAGGACTACAATAGGAACTTAGATTCCTTCTATCTTGTGGTGTCCCCATTCCCTAGGCCCTCAGAATCCTTTGCATTCAAGCAGACAAATTAGGGAAAGGAATGCATCTTAACCACTTTGACCTGATGTCACACATATCATTTATTTCATTACTTTGGGGAGAATTAATCACACAGCCACACCCAGTTGTGCAAGTGCCTAGAAAAATATAATCTCTGACTGGGCAGCTGCTGGTCAACAACTAGAATGTAGAAGAGGAAGCACAAACATTTGGTGGACAGCTAGCAGCCTCAACTAACTTTTCCCTTTATCTCCCAACAGATTTTAACCTGGTATATGTGCTGTGGAAGTGAGCACACTTCCTTCTTAACTTTCAGGAAGGGGAAATGTGTGTTAATGATCATCTCAGCAAGTAGTACCTTTTGCTGGCAGACTCCCTTCACAGTTATGTTTGGTTACCTCAGGTTGTTTTCGGTTACTTACAGCCTCACACCAATATTCACAAACACACATACTCACTTTATACAATAGTTTGACTAATCTCATCCACATTTTTAAAAATATGTTTCCTTCTGCTGTCTACATAAATGTCTACACCTCCCCCATGTGGTCCAACTTATATTTCTAACTACGTACTATCTCTACTTATATGTCCCACAGGCACACTGAACTTTACACACATCAAACGGAACTCACCTATTACCAAATCCACTCCTGTATTCCCAGTCTTAGTTAACAGTTTCCTACCTAAGTATCCAAGCCAAAATTCGCAAGACTCATTACTAGTTACTCCCCTTCCTCTCCAACACTCAAAATGGAGTCACCACACAAAAATCTCCCTCAAATCTGTTTCCTTCTCTATCCCTACTACCTGGAGTCCTAAAACAGTTCTTTTAATTGACTTCAGAATACAATTTCCCCACCCATCACCAAGTGCTACAAAATTTATCTCCCTAATATGTTCAATCATGCTACCTCTACATAAAGTTGATAGCTCCTTGCCAGTAAGATAAAATCCTAAAGTTTAGAATGGCATTTATGACCCTTCACAAGTGAACCTCCACCTTCCTCTCTTCCCATTCCACAATCCCTACCCTTTAGTCCCACCAGCTCATTTCGGGCGGTTTTCCAAATATACTTTCAAGGCTCTGTGATTCCTTTCATATATTTACATGTCACTCATGTACTTAGTGAAAATGTTCCTTTCCCTTCCCTTCTTCTTTGCCTGACATCCTACTTATACTTCAACTTTTAAATATCACTTTCTCAGTGACACCTTCTACAAGGCAAATTAACTGCTCCATTCTTCAATGACTACTATGTTGAAACCTCAAATACAGTACTTATCAAACTGAATTATGATTAGTTGTTGACTGACGACAGTTTTGTGTCACCCACAAGGTCTTTGGTGCTTTGAGGCCTGAAGAAATGATCTCCATTTCTGTGTCTCCACTTAGTATGGAGTCAGCCCTACCATCCTAATACACAGAACCCTTACTTAGAAAGCATGTTTTTTTTTACATGGCTAGAACTGCACCAGAAAACAAAGGAGCCACCTTGCTTCCCAATGACACATTTCAGGTAGCCACAGTGTTGTGTGCGACTCCCTCATGCCTTTGCTCATTACCTGTAAAAAGAATTACACTTAGACAGACTCAAGACCCTAAAATATAACCTTGATCCTTCTCCAACACAAACTTCTGCTACAGTTTGCTCTTAGCTATACTAGCAATACTTATCATTTTATATCAGTCACATTTTCCTTAAAATAATGTTAGGGCCAGAAATCTGATTTTTAGTAAACAGAAAGTGAGTGACCTATCCAAAAAAGGAGGGAAAGTCATAGATAAGCACTCGGTACGATACTCTGAAAGTCATAAGAAAAGCTGAGTAGCAAATGAAGACAGGGAAAAATGCTCCCACTATAAATAATTTCAAATGGAGAGTACAAAAACATCAATAAAAAATGTCTCCCAGTATTGATCATAAATCCCTTTAGAAGTGAGTCAACAAAATGATTTGCAGTAGGTGTTGATCAGACTGTGCTTTCCCCATAATGTGCTTTGATTGTGCTTTCCCAAAATATGGGTCCTCAAATTGGATCAAGGTGGTTCTAGTTAAAGCCAAATAATAATGGACATTTCCAAAATAGCAGCCAAAAATAATATCCTCGATTTTGTCCTTATTTCCCTTTTATTCATTCTAGAGAGGGGAAGGGAGGGAGAAAGAGAGGGAGACAATCATTAATGTGGGAGAAAAACATTTGTTGCCTCCTGCACACACCTTGACCAGGAACTGAATCCGCAACCCAGGCAGCTGTCCTGACCAAGAATTGAACCAGCAACCCTTCAGTTTGCGCGATGACACCCAACCAACTGAGCCACACTGGCTGGGTCCTCAATTTTGTCTTTTTCTCTGTCTGTCTACATTAAAATGTTATACCTGTTTCATACAAGTTTTTATATTTCCTGACATAAGGCAAATATTTACAAAACTTCCACTGAATTATCAAGTGAGTTTCTCATTTTGTTTTTCATAATGTATAAGCTTTTTTTCATTAGCAGTTTTGTAAAACAGCTTTCTTTTAAATTACTTTATTGTGGCTTCCAGCCAAGATGGAGGCATAGATGGACACATTGTGCCTCCTCGCACAACCAAAACAGGGAAAACAATAATTTTCCCTCTTTTGGGAAAAACAAAAAACAAAAACAAGCCGGTATGACAGAAAATCGAACTGTGTGGAAGTCCAACAACCAAAAAGTTAAAGACACATTCATCCAGACCAGTAAGCAGGGTGGAGAGTGCACAGCGAGACGGTGGTTTGTTGAGTGGTGGGGGGCAACACTGCAGTTGCTGGGAGAGGCCCTCGGCCTGCACACCCAGAGAAGCCCACGGCTGGCCGACCTGGACCCAGCGGGGCCAAGACTGGTGGACCAGGCGGTCCCTCATATGCACACAGATAAACCGGGAGGAAAAGCTGGGGAACGGAGCAGACCATGCAGCCCACCATAGCAGGGAAATAAAGCCACAAACCACCAATTGAAAACACCTGTGGGGGTTCAGGCAGCGGCAGAAGGAACTCCCAGCCTCATAGGAGATGTCATTGGAGAGACCCACAGGGACTTAGAACTGCACAAGCCCCCCCACCCAAGAACCAGCATAGAGGGGCCCAATTTGCTTGTGGGTAGCAGGGGAAGTGACTGAGAGCTGGCAGAGAGCACAGCAAGCACCATTGTTCCCTCTCAGACCCTGCCCCCACAGGCAGTGTCACAACAACGTGAGTTACCCCGCCCTGGTGAACACCTAAAGCTCCACCCCTTAAAGTAACAGGTGCACCGAGGAAAAAAAAAAATTAGCCCAAATGAAAGAGCAGGATCAAACCTCCAGAAAAAATACAACTAAGCGACAAAGAGACAGCCAACCTATCAGATGCACAGTTCAAAACACTGGTAATCAGGATGCTCACAGGATTGGTTGAATTTGGTCGCAAACTAGATGAAAAAATGAAGAATACACTACGAGAGATAAGGGGAAATGTACAGGGAACCAATGGTGATAGGAAGGAAACTGGAACTCAAATCAATGGTGTGGACCAGAAGGAAGAAAAAAATATTCAACCAGAAAAGAATGAAGAAACAAGAATCCAAAAAAATAAGGAGAGGCTTAGGAACCTCCAGGACATCTTTAAGTGTGCCAACATTCGAGTCATAGGGGTGCCAGAAGGAGAAGAGAAGACCAAGGGATTGTAAACGTATTGGAATAATGAAAGAGAACTTCCCCAATATGGCAAAGGAAATAGAATTCCAGGAAGTCCAGAAAGCTCAGAGTCCCAGAGAAGTTGGACCCAAAGAGGAACACACCAAGACACATCATAATGACATTATCCAAGATTAAAAATAAGGAGAGAATCTGCGCCCTTGCTGGTGTAGCTCAGTGGAATGAGTGCGGGCTGGGAACCAGAGGGTCCCGGTTCGATTCCCAGTCAGGGAACATACCTGGGTTGCGGGCCAGGTCCCCAGTGGGGGCCATGTGAGAGGCAACCATACATTGCTGTTTCTCTCCCTCTCTGTCTCCCTCCCCCTCTCTCTAAAAATAAAAATAAATCTAAAAAAAAAAAAATCTTAGAAGCAGCAAGAGAGAAGGAGACAATCATCTACAAAGGAGTTCCCATAAGACTGTCAGCTGATTTCTCAAAAGAGACCTTTCAGGCAAGAAGGGGCTGGAAAGAAGTATACCAAGTCATGAAAGGCAAGGACCTACATCAAAGATTACTCTATCCAGCAAAACTTTCATTTAGAATGGAAGGGCAGATAAAGGGCTTCTCAGATAAGGTCAAGTTCAAGGAGCTCATCATCACCCAGCCTTTATTATATGAAATGTTAAAGGGATTTATATAAGACATGGAGGGATATCAACAGGGGAGTGGGAAGGGGAGAGAGGAGGAAAAAGTACAGAGAATAAGTAGCATAAATGGTAGGGAGAAAACAGACAGGGGGAGGTTAAGAATAGTATAGGAAATGTAGAAGCCAAAGAACTTATGTGTATGACCCATGGACAAAAACTAAAGGACGGGGAATGGGGGCAGGGCAGAGGGGAATAAAGGGGGGCAGTGGGACAACTGTAATAGCATAATCAATAAAATATATTTAAAAAATTACTTTATTGTTCAATTACAGTTCTCTGCATTTTCTCCCCTCCCCTCACTCCCTTGCTTCCACCCTCCCTGTTGGTTTTGTCTATGTGTCCTTTATAGTAGTATCTGAAAATCCTTCTCCCCACAGCCCCCTCCCCCCCTCCCCTCTGGCTATTGTTAGATTGTTCTTAATTTCAATGTCTCTGGTTATACTTTGTTTGTTTTTTTCTTTTGTTGATTATGTTCCAGTTAAAGGTGAGATCATATGGTATTTGTCCCTCACCACCTGGCTTATTTCACTTAGCATAATGCTCCCCGGTTCCATCCATGCTATTGCAAAGGGTATAGCTCCTTCTTTCTCTCAGCTGCGTAGAATTCCATTGTGTAAATGTACTGTAGTTTCTTGATCCACTCATTTGCTGATGGGCATTTAGGTTGCTTCCAGCACTTGGCTATTGTAAATTGTGCTGCTACAAACACTGGAGTGCATAGGTTCTTTTGGATTGCTTAGAACAGCTCTTTTGACAGGTTGATCTGATCACTATAGCTCCCACGAGAATTTATAAAGTTCAGTTAGTTTTGTAATAGACAATAATAATAAGACTCTAAAATTAGTTCCATATTTTAAAATGCTCAGTGCTTGTTTTTATCAAAGTTTTATTTCTTCCCTCAAAGATTTTATTTATTTATTTTTTCGAGAGAGGAGAAGGGAGGGAGAAAGAGAGGGAAATAAACATCAATGTGTGGTTGCCCCTTGTGCACTCCCTACCAGGGACCTGGCCCACAACCCAGGCATGTGCCCTGACTAGGAACTGAACCAGCAACCCCTTGGTTCACAGGCCGGCGCTCAATCCACTGAGCCACACCAGCCAGGGTGTTTTTATCAAAGTTTTACATGTATATTGTTTACAGTACAACAGCTCTATGCGACCCATTGGGAAAAAAAAGCAGTCCTCTGACTGCCTCCCTGATCCAAACACACAAACATACTCTCTGCTCCCCAGAAACTACCACTTTTTACTTTCAAATATCTAGTAACTTACACATTTCCTAAACATGCTCTCTAGCATTACCCTGTTACAATAATTTGTCATTTTGATTAGATCAATTTTCAGTATTTACATGGTAAGTGTATATATATTTATATACTTTTGACAACTAACCCATGTGGTCAGATCATTTATCTTTTCCTGCACTACTTTTTAATTTGCCTTGATAATGGTTTGTCGCTATTTATTATTGACCTCTGATCCCCAAAAGTCTCCCATAACTGTAAATCTTAATAAGTTCATCAGGTGTCCCAGAACTTTCTGACCTATTACAATCTAGATAGGTCAATCTCTATAAAAGTGTTGTCTAGAACTTTCTCTAATGATGAAATTGTTCTGTGTATATACTGTTTAATGTGGTAGCCACTAGCCACATGGTAAGTGGCTATTGTAGCTAGTATGAGAAATTGAATTTTTATTTTTATTTAATTTTAACTTTTATTGAAATAACCAATTAGAGCTAGTGACTACCAATCTGAACAGAAGAGTTCTGGAACTATTATGTAACTACAATTTTGGGGTCCAGTTTCCTGATTAGTCATCTTCCTTTCTGCATTTACTTCCTTATTTTAAGAGCGCATACACTCTACTTACTATCTTCCTGAAAAATGGTGCGTGAGAGATAAATTTTTTTAATTAACTATCTAAAATTTTCCTTCTTTTACTCTCACACTTCACTGATCATTTGAGCACAGATTTACACTGGAAATCATGTTCAGTGTTATTGCTGAGAAATATAATCATTCTGATTCTTGATCCTTTGTATAAACTGTTCACTCACTGAGGCTTACAAAGTTCATAATAATCTGAAGATTCATAATAATCTATCTCAGTTTGGGTCTACTGTAACTCATCATGATGGATGCTCAATGAGCCCTTTTAAAATGGAAATGCATTATTCTGTAGTTCCAAGAAATTCTCTTTAAATTATGTCATTGGTGATTTCTTCCCCTCCAGTTTCTGTTTTCTCCTTCTGAAAAAATCCGTTATTCAGGCCATTCCCCTAATTTTTACATTTACTTTCTTATTTTCCATGGGTTGTTTGTTGTTGTTGTTGCTCTCCTTTCTGATCAATTTCCTCAATTTTTAATACATCATTTCATAAATGTAATGACTACTCTTGCCTTCCAAAAATTGAGCTGTTTTATTTTGTGTTTGCATTATCTTTCTCTTCCAAAATATTTTTATGCTTTTTTGTTTTGATCTCCAACTTTCATATCAGTGGCTTTCCCTAAGATATTTATAGTTAGGAATGAAATTTAAAAGCTGATTAGAAGCTCTGTGTACACGGTGGTAATTGCCAACAATGAGATTCACAGAGGGATGATGTAGCTAGCTAAAACCTCTCCCAAGGATGCCACTTATATTGGTATTTTTAGATGTTTTTTTTTCCTTGGCCAAGTTAAATACCTTAAAGGAAATTATTGTGCTTACATAGCTACTAAGTAATTTTGAAACATGTATTCACATGGTAACATCTAAAATTTTCACTGTTTCCATAATTACAAATGATATAATCTCTAGCATATTAACTTTTTAAAAAAACTTTTTATTTTTATAATAATTTTGGACTGACAGGGAAATTGCAAAAATTCCCATACACCCTTCACCCAGCTTCCCTAATGTTAACATCTCACAGAGACAAAGTACTGTTATCAAAATCAGGAAATCAATACTGATAAAATATCATTAACTAAACTACGGAGCTTATACCAATTTTATCAGTTTCTCCATGGATGTCCATTTTCTGTTTCAGGATCCAATCCAGGACTCCACAATGCATTTATTTTAATGTCTCCCTAATTTCTGGCCTTTGATAATTCCTCCATCTTTCCTTGTCTTTCATGGTCCTGATTCTTTTCAGGATTACTGACCAGTTATATTGTAAAATAACCTTCAACTTGGCTTTGTCTAATGTTTTCTCATGATAAAACTGAGGTTATGCATTTTGGGCAAAAATACCACAGATATCATGTTATGCCCTTCCCAGTACATCATAGATCTGGGGTCCATGATATTAATATCTTATTCCTGGTGATGTTAACTATAATCAGTTAGTTAACATGATGTCTGCCAGGATTCTCTATGTAAATTTACTATTTTTCCCTTTGCAATTAATAAACAACATTGATTTAAAGAAAAACAAAAACCAATAAATCAATCTCTTAAGTGTATCAAAGGATCCGAAAAAGTATTACCAATTTCATAACTGCCATCATCCATTGAACAATTTCTTTACTATTGAACTAATTATTCTTTAATACTTAAATTTTTTCATTGTTCCGTTTTCTCCTTCAACTTCTATTTCCATAATATTTATTCTACAGAACATTATCCTATGTAATACATCTCTATACTTGAAAGTTTACTTACGATCCAGTCATTATTTTCTGTAATAACATATCTGTATATAAATGTAAAATTTTTAAATTTCTTGTGACCATAAAGGTCCTACGTATCAACCCAAAAGAAATTCTGAATGATTATTGTAATTAATTATAGTACATGATGGATAAAAACACATGTGTATTCCACATTTGAAAAACTATTCAGCAAAAAGTAAAATTTTACTGAAAATATATCTCTTAATGAAATGTATTTTCATTAAAGGGGGCTTACTTTTTTTACTTACATGTCCACAAATGAATATTACTTACTACCAGAATGAGACAAGGTTCAGCATTAATCTTGTTCCTGTTTTTTTTTATTTTTATAGATAAATTTGCTTAATAAATGTAGACAAGATCAGAAAATCTTTTGATATACTGATGTTACTTGATCTATGAGCTCCCTTATGCCAGATATCATACAATAACCTAGTATAAAAAACCATTTTTAATAACCTGACATCTACCTAACCCAAAAAGCAAACAAACAGTAAGTTCTTCACAGTAATCTCTTCAGGACAAAAATAATTTATACAGTTTCTCAACTTTCACTGTACTGTAATAGGATTTAACCTCATAAACAAAGCCTCCTTTTATATATCAAGGCTATTTTTATAACCCAACTATTATCCCTACATACTGATTTGCTATTTAATTAAAAAACCATAAATAACTGATTGCATAAGGCTTTCATTCAACTAGAACTTTATTTTATAAAGATTTTTTAATTTTTGCTGGTACAGTTTTTTCCTGAATATGTAAGGGATACTTCTATTACAAAGCGTTTTAGTATTGTTTTGCACAATTTTTTCCAAAATATTTTGTCTGCATTTCCTTCGTTTAAAAAAAAAACTTCTAGAGACTTCTGGCAAGATGGCGGCATAGGTGGACACACCGTACCTCCGCACACAACCAAACGAAGAAAAAACAGCAATTTAATTAAACAAAAACAGCCAGATCTGACAGAAAATCAAACCGAAAGGAAGTCTGACAACCAAGGAGTAAAAGACGACACTTACTTCCAGTCTGGTAAGCAGGGCGGAGCCGGGCGGAGAGAGAGCACGTGGCTGCTCTGCAGCGAGCTGGGTGGTGAGCGCACCCACGGCCAGACCATGGTTTGTGGAGTGGGACTGGCAACACTGCAGCACGCCAAGACGGGTGTGCCTGACCAAAACGCTGCCAGCGCCCAGCCCACCTGGAACCAGCGGGGCCGAGACTGGTGGACCGGGCAGGTCCTAATTCGCGTGCAGACAAACCAAGAGAAAAAGCAGGGCGCAACCCATCAAAGCGGGGAAATAAAACCTCAAACCACCAATTGAAAACACCTGTGGGAGGTGAGACGGTGGGAGGAACTCCCGGCCCCACAGAAGAGTTCACTGGGGAGACCCACGAGGGCTTGGAACTGTGCAATCCCGTCCACCAACCCCGGAGCGACCCCGGAGCCAGCACAGAGGGGTTCAAGTTGCTTGTGGGAAGCGGTGTGGGTGCGGAGAGCAGAGCAGGCACCATTGTGATCTCAGATCCTGCCCCCACAGGTGCGTCACAACACAACAACAAGGGTTACCCTGCCCCCACAGACAGCGTCGCAAAATAGCGACGTGAGTTGCCCCACTGGTGAACACCTAAGGCTCCGCCCCTTAAAGTAACAGGGGCAATGGGGGGGAGATGGCCCAAATGAAAGAACAGATCAAAGCTCCAGAACTAACCAATCAAGAGATAGCCAACCTATCAGATGCACAGTTTAAAACACTGGTAATCAGGTTGGCCACAGAATTCGATGAAAAATTATCGCAATTACTTTAACAAATGAGGCAATTACTTGAACAAATGAGGAGAGATCTGCAGGGAACCAACAGGGATAAGAAGGAAACTGGGACTCAAATCAACAGAGTGGACCAGCAGAAAGAAAAAAACATCCAACCAGAAAAGAATGAAGAAACAAGAATTCAAAAAACGGAGGAAAGGCTTAGGAACCTCCAAGACATCTGTAAACGGCCCAACATACGGATCATAGGGCTGCCAGAAGGAGAAGAAGAAATCCAAGGAATTAAAAACTTATTTGAACAAATAATGATGGAGAACTTCCCCAAGCTGGTGAAGGAAATAGACTTTCAGGAAGTCCAGGAAGCTCAGAGAGTCCCAAAGAAGTTGGACCCAAAGAGGAAGACACTAAGACACATCATAATTACACTACCCAAGATTAAAGATAAGGAGAGAATCCTAGAAGCAGCAAGAGAAAAGGTGACAGTTACCTACAAAGGAATTCCCATAAGACTGTCAGCTGATTTCTCAAAAGAGACCTTGCAGGCAAGAAGGGGCTGGAGAGAAGTATTCCAAGTCATGAAAGGCAAGGACCTACATTCAAGAATACTCTATCCAGCAAAGCTATCATTTAGAATGGAAGGGCAGATAAAATGCTTCTCAGATAAGGTCAAGTTCAAGAAGTTCATCATCACACAGCCTTTATTGTATGAAATGTTAAAGGGATTTATATGAGATATGGAGGAATATCAACAGGGGAGTGGTAGGGGGAGAAGGGGGGAAAGGGGCACAAAATAAGTAGCATAAATGGGAGGTAGACAACAGACAGGGGGAGGTTAAGAATAGTTTAGGAAATGCAGAAGCAAAAGAACTTATGTGTATGACCTATGGACAAAACTAAAGGGTGGGGAAAGTAGGGGGATAAGGGCTGGAGTGGAAGAAAGGGGGGAAAATGGGACAACTGTAACAGCATAATCAATAAAATATATTAAAAAAAAAAAAAAAGCCTCTGGCTGAGGGGAATCAGACAAGACTTCCTGAAAGGTGATACTTGAGCAATGTTTAGGTTATCTGTTGTTGCAGAACCAGCCATCCCAAAGCGTAGTAGCTTGAAATAATAATCATCATGTATCTCTAACAATTTTAGAGGTTGATTGAGTGGTTCTTTTGCTACATGTGGTGTTGGGTTGGGTATTGAATCATCTAGAAGGTCCAAAATGGCTTTACTCACATGCCTGGTCGGTTGATGCTGACTGTCAGCTGGAGATCAGCTAAGGCTATCAGTCCTGGCCTCAGTTCTCCTCGCGGCCTCCTGAGGTGTCCATGTTGGACTTCTCACAGCGTGGTGACTGGGTTCCAAAGTAGCAAAAGCCAACTTTGCCAATCTTTCTTAAGACTTAGGCCAGAATTGGCATAATGTCCCTTCTGCTGCACTCTTCTGGTTGAAGTGAGTCAAACCAGCCCAGATTCAGTGTGGGAGATGATTCTGTAGGGGGTCTGAATACCAGGAAGTGTGGTTCATTGAGAGCTGTCGTTGGGCTCATGGGGATTTAAATTGTGATTAAAATGCTTGGGTGTCTGGTATGTGTTAGATACAAAAACTGAATGTCTCTCTGTGTACTTTCTTTAAACTAGGAAATTTCTCCTCTCCTCTCCATGGAGGCTATGGCATTTGTTACTGAAGAGAGGAAACTTACCCAAGAAACCACTTACCCCAATACATATATTTTTGACTTGTTTGGAGGTGTTGATGTAAGTAGTTCTTTACTGTTTCTACTGCAATTACTTCTACTTAATGGTTTGAGAAGTTAACCCTTGAAATGGAAGACAGGAAACATTTCAGAATACATAGCAAACATTTGAGAATTTTAACTTTTAAAAGGTCAGTAACACTCACCTATGTTGAAACAGCATAGCTTTTACATTAAAAGAATTGAATTACTTGAATTGACAATACAGCCGCCTTTGCTTTTGAATAGCACAAAGTTAAAGGTATGTGTCCTACTTCCCCACTGCCCTCTCCTCAGAGGCAGCTGTGATTACTAGTCCTTGCAGATGTCCTTCCGGAGATGTTCTGTCTGTGTGTGTGTGTGTGTGTGTGTGTGTGAGAGAGAGAGAGAGAGAGAGAGAGAGGTACATTGCTTTGTACCTTGCATTTTCCATGTAATTTTCTAGCTTGGGGATAGTTTCACTTGAGAACATGTAATTCTGCCTCATTTTAAACAGCTCTGTAGTAGTCTGTGGTATGATTGTACCATAATTTATTTACCCAGGCCTCAGGGGATGGGCATTTAGAATTTTCTCACACCTTTCCTGTTACAGACAAAGTGCATTAAAGCTTTCTGTACATAGTTTTGTACATAGCCTGTGAACATATACTATACCTTCGGGATCAAAACATCTGTCTCTTACTGTTTATCAACTTGTCAGTTTACGTACCGGAGAGGTTTTTTCGGCTTACATCCCGGAAAGGAAGGGCTAGAGTGTCCGTTTACTCACATCCTCCCCATCAGTGTGTGTGCACGTTTTCATGGACGTGGCGACTGAGGTGGAACTCGCGTACAGAAAACCACACCGGTAACAGCCACCAAATAAGTCCCCTTTGCCACTACCACCCGAATCACAAAATAGAACATTACTGGCACCCACTAGCCTCCTTCACCAAACAACATTTTAAGTATTTTAAGTATTTACTAAGCAGATATGAGAAAATGGTATTTCTTCATAGTACATTTACAGTTTTATTGAGATGTAGTTCACATACCACCCAATTCAGTCATTTACAAATGTATGATTCAGGGGTTTTAGTGTTTTCGTAGATTTGTGCAGCCATCACCACAGCCAATTTTAGCACATTTATCACACCCAAAAGAAACCCGTGTTTTAGCTCTTACTCCCCTCGTCCTCCAGCCCCCACCCCCATCACAGAAAACACTCCGTTTTCTGTCGCTATAGATATTTCTGTTCTGGACACTTAATATGAATGGAATCATGTAATATATGATCAGTTACAGGTTTTTTTTTTACTTAGCTTAATATTTTCAAGGTTCATCCATGTTGTCGCATGTATCAGCACTTCATTCCCTTTTATGGTTGATAATGGTTTATTGTATGGGTATACCACATTTGCATATTCACTCTTCAGTGATGGACATTTGGGCTGTTCCTACTTTTTGACTATCATGAGTAATGGTGCTGTTAACATTTGCATGCAGTTTTCTGTGTAGCCTTGGATTTTCATGAATTTGGGGTATGAAAGTGGGATTATGGTGTCATATGGTAACTCTTATGTTTCATCCCTTGAGGAACCATTAGATTGTTTTCCAAAGCAGCTGCACCTTGCCCAGCAGCAGTGTGTGGAGGCGTCAGGTTTTCCACATCCTCCTCAGAACTTGCTGTTATAAGTGTTTTTAAGTGTACTCATCCGTCCTGATGAGTGTGAGGTGGTATGGCATGGTTTTGATTTGCAGTGGCTAATGGTCTTCACATCTTTTTATGCACTTATGTAGCATTTGTGTGTCTTCCTTGGAAAAATGTCTGTTGTCTTTTCTCATTTTTTTTTTAGGGGAAAAAGAGAGGGAGAGAAATATCAATATGTGGTTGCCTCTCACGTGGCCCCCACTGGGGACCCGGCCCACAACCCAGGCATGTGCCCTGACCGGGAATCAAACTGGCAACTGCTTGATTTGCAGCCCATGCTCAGTCCACTGAGCTACACCAGCCAGGGCTCTCTCCATAGTTTTTAAAATTTGCATTCTTTTATGAATGAGATTGAATATCTTTTTGTGTGTTTATAACTTGTTTCTTTTCTAATTGTCTGTTAGTGACTTTAGCATTCTTTCTATTTAGTTATTAGGCTTTTTTCTTACTGATTTTCTATCTAAGTTCTTTCAGGGTGCTATAATAAATGTTACATACTAGGTAGCTTATAAACAACAAGGAATTTATTTCTCACACTTGTGAAGTCTGGGCAGTATAACATCCTTGCACTGACAGATTTGGTATCTGGTCAAGGCCCATTCCAGGTTGCAGACTACTGACTCTTTCCCATTTCCTCACATGGGAAGGGGCTAGGGATCTCTCTGGAGCCTCTTTTATAAGGGTGTAATCCCATTCCTGAGGTCTCTGCACTCATGACCTACCTCATCACCCCTAAGGCCCAACCTCCTGATGCCATCACATTAGGCAGTAGTGTTTGACATAGGAATTTGGGGTGGTTACAGATATTCAGATCATAGCAATTTGTAACTACTCTTCAGTTTTTAAGGTCCTTTGTCTTATCTGTTGTATTTTTTTCCTAGTTGGACAATTGAATTTTGACTTTGTTTATGGTAGTTTTGAATGTAGAAAGGTTTTTTAAAAGTGTAGGAACATCAGCCCTGGCTGGTATAGCTCAGTGGATTGAGCACGGGCTGTGAACCAAAGGGTCGCCAGTTTGATTCCCAGTCAGGGCACATGCCTGGGTTGCAGGCCTGGTCCCCAGTTGGGGCCACCTGAGAGGCAACTACACATTGATGTTTCTCTCCCTCTGTTTCTCCCTCCCTTCCCTTCTGTCTAAAAATAAATAAATAAAATCTTTAAAAAAAAATGTAGAAACATCATTTAGGTTGTCAGATTGATCAGTCTTTTCCTTTTATGGCTTCAGAATTTTGTTTCTTGCTTTCCCCACTGTTGGATTATAAACTGTGTCTATGTTTCCTTCTAATATTTTAAAGTTTTTATCATATATGTTTAAATTTTTGCATCATTCCAAATTTATTTTGAATGAAGGACTGGGATCCTACTTTTTGCCCGGGATATCTGTCCTTACACCGTCACTTGGACGGAGATGAGGGAGGCTTTCAGGGTGTGGTTATTTTGTATCTTGATGTGGGAGCTGAATTTACAGGAATGATGTTAACTGTGTAAAAACCGGAGCTGTACACTTAAGATTTCTACTCTGCTATACCATGTTATACTTCAATTTTAGAAAATTTTCTTTCCTTAGAGATGCCATTTTCTACAAAAGTAAAGATTGAATATTAAACATTTGCATACATATTGTTTACCATAGACTTTATTCTCTAATACTTCTCAGCATTTGCTCTCCTCAACAGTCCGAGTGGCCCTGTACCATTTACTTGCTAGGTGGCTCAAGAGAACCCCCCACCCCTTCACTTCTGAATCATTCATCAAGGAATTTACTTAATAGAAAGCAGTGTGTTTATGGGAGGAAAGGGAATAATGTGGGTCTCTAGCCTCATGTCTATTTTTAGTGAAAATGTGACTTTCTCTAGCAGGTGCCTGTTCCACCTTAGGACATCTTTGGATCAGTGGTTCTTGACTTTACGGGGTTTTTCTCTCCTGCAGTGAGTTAGATTGGCTTCTCCAGGAACCTCAGTCTGTTTGTAAATACGGGCTTTTGGGTCATTTTTGCCCATCACTGACCTGTAGTTGGGTGCATTTTTCTTGCCAAACTCACTCAGTTGTTTATTGTGGTTAAGTCTTCAGTTTTCTTTGCTATTGCTTAGTTGTCTGTTATTGAATGTGGGGTATTGAAGTGTTCAACTATGACTTTTGAATTGTATTTCCTTGAATTCTGCCAGCTTTTGCTTCATTTATTCTAAGGCTTTGTTATCAAGTACACCTTTGTTTGTAATTGATATATCCTCTTGGTGGATTGACCCTTTTAAAATTGTAAATTGTCCTCTTTTGTTTCAACAGAATGAGTTTTTAATGCATATGCTCACTGTAAATAGTTTAATCAAAATTGTGTTGTATTTAAATATGTAAAGTGAAAAATGAATGCGTGTCATCCCTAGTCCCTGTAGAAATCAGTATTGGCAGTTTATGGTCTCTCTTTTGAGATTCTTTTTATAAAAAGTTTATAAGAGAAAACAAATGTTCTTTAAGCGAAAGAAGAATCATAGTGATATTCTGCAGCTTTTAAAAAATTAAGCCACATTGGTTTCCAGAGATTACCTAATCTAAATATGCTTATTTTTTAAAGTGAGGAAAGTAAGGCCATTGGAGGGGCATTGGCTTGCCCAAGCTGACATGGAGAATAGGCGACTCGGCTGGGTCTAGAACCCGGGTTTTCACACTTGGTATAGAGCTCATTGCCCTGAGCCTCCCTGCCGTCTGCCTGTGTGGGAACGAGAGGCTGTTGTAGTACTGTTGCAGATATTTGGGCCACGAGTTAGCATAGCAGATTGTTTTTAAGTTGTGCTTTGAATTAATTTTGAAGATTTAATCTTAAAAAAAAATTTTTTTTTTGTAGCTCCTTGTAGAAATTCTTATGAGGCCTACAGTCTCCATCCGGGGACAGAAACTGAAAAGTAAGTATACTTGTCAGCAACTTCCTTGTTTTCCAGCCTGCTGATATGATGGTAGTTTCCATGAGTTTCTCTTCTTTCCCTTTCTAACCCTTAACAGTGAAAACATGCCTTATATCCAGCTGCGGGATGCTCTTTCCAATCCCAACTAAGCAGCTCTATTTATTCAGTTTGTACTAGGTAGAAATATAGGCTGGTGCTTTAAAAGAAAAAGTGTGAAAACCACGGGGCTAACAGAATTACATCTTTGCGCTTTTCTAATAGTCCTTGGGTCCAGCTTTTCTGTTTTCTTTGAAAATTCTTACTTCTCATATATCGTTAATTGAGAGAGTAAGCAATAACCTGATAAGATAAAAAATATTTTTATTGTTGTTATAAAGGCAATATATGCTCTTTGTAAAAAGTTCAGTCATTACCAGAATGCACATAGTAAAATGTAAAAGGGTTTTTTGGTAGTGCATTATTTCTTAAGCTGGGTAGTGGGCACATGGGTGTTATTTTGTTATCCTTCTTTATAACTTATGCATGTTACAGATATTCTTTTTAGGTATTCCATATTTAATTTTTAAAAAGATTAAGTGTACTTTATTTAGCATTAAAAGCCAGAGACCAAATAACATTTGATGAACGCTCTTCTACAAACATCACATATATATTCTTTAATTAAAATAAAATTTCTTCCCTAACATCAACATGACATACTTTAAAAAATTTTTTTTTTATTGCTGTTCAAGTACAGTTTTCTGCCTTTTCCCCCCACCCCTCCCCACCACCTTAATGGCATACTTTATAAGACTCATTTGTAGGTACAGTAGCAGTTAAGAGGATTCATATTCATCTTTGAATATTCATTTCAGCTTTTTATTCCCATATAAATTGGTTCTTCTGTTCTCTGTCTACCCACATAACCTTCACAGCAAGTAACATCTGGTAATTACTTGTTGGAATGCTTATTTATTCTCTCTCTCACTAGATTTATAACTAAATCTGCTCTAGAGTTGGTGCTGAATAAATATTTGTTGCATTAGTGAATTCTAATTCCCTTCAAAAATGAAAGGTCTAGAAATACTGAGATATACTTGTCTGGTTTTCCAGCCTGCTTTGAAGTCATAAAATAAATAAACCAGAAAGTCCCAGTAGGCTCGAAAGGTAGTGGCCAGAGGTCACAGGACACCTGCAGCCCCTCCCGATCTCTCAGATAACCCACCTGGTCAAGCTGGCTCGGCAGGCCTGCCTGTCGAGATCTCATCAGGAGACCTCGCATTTTTAGAGGTTGTAGCAGCATGAGGATAAATGGAAACAGTGTTTGAAAATAAAACAAATGCCAAACAAAATACTTTATCCATGGTTCATACTCAATTTTATCATTTTCTAGTTTGGGGCTCATAAAAACTTGTTTTTCCTTTTTGTACTACTCTCCTGTTCCTGCTCACAGGGAAATAGCTAGTTTTTTATTAGATTGATAGGTCGGGCATTAAAAGCCATTTCCCTAACATAAATAACCAAAACCAAAACAAAACAAAATACCTGGTGAGTCTGTATTAAAAATGTTGTAATTGTTTGCTGCTAGTAGAACTTTTCATAGAAATTTATAACAAGAGGCATCAATATGCTTACATTTTGGATTCTACTAGTTTAGCTTTTGAAAATGTATCTTGAGAAACAAATTCAACATAAGCATAAAAAGGCTACTGTTAGATATTAAGTTGTTTATTTTTTTGTCTATTTAAATAGGAAAATAAAAAAACAACTAAAACTAAAGCCTTGGGTATATTCTAAGCAAGCTGTTGTACAAAGGGAACATGGCATATTTTAAATGATGATATCACCACAGATCGAAATTATGAAGACTTTGGAGCATAATAAGAAAATGGCTATTATATCAAACCAAAAGCAGCCTACAAATTGGTTTGTAGGTTCTGATGGGCCATGAAAATCTTTGGTAAATAAGGGTTGGAATGAGATATGCTTACAGGAAAATAATCTTCTTGGGGGAGATTATGAGGAATAGTTTTTGTTTTCAAAAAATTTCCTACAGGTATACTGTCTTTCTAATGATAAAAATAACCAGTTATTATCCATTTGCTTGCAGTAAGTGATGAAATGTCCAAGGACTGTTTGAGCATCCTGTATAATACCTGTGTCTGTGTAAGTACCCTGCCTTTGGGGCTGCGTTTGTCTCCCCACCACATTTGCAATGCGTGAGAAGGGAAGATTCAAGTGAGGGCAGTAGACATGAGAGCTGTCTTCAGACATTGGAGGAAGGCGGCCTATTTTATGTGGGTCTGAGAACCAGAAGCAACAGGTAGAAATTATGGGGAGGCGGTTGCCTCGGAAACAACTTGAGTTTGAACTGCACGGGTCCACCCATGTACCACCTGCACGTGGTTCAAACCCGTGTTGTTCAAGAGTCATTTGTGTTTTCAGTTCCCAGTTGGGAATTTGTGGGTGCGGAGAGCTGACTGTAGTTGCACGTGGACTTTCAACTGCGTGTAACCCCCGTGTTGTTTAAGGGTCGCTGTAATTGTTAAGAGCCCAACCCTGGAGGTGTCTAAGCAGTGACTAAACAATTACTTATCAAAGAGGTGGAAGCATTGGGCCCTGGCTGGTGTAGCTCAGTGGACTGAGTGCGGGCTGGGAACCAGATGGTCCCGGTTCGATTCCCGGTCAAGGGCACATGCCTGGGTTGCAGGCCAGGTCCTTGTGAGGGCCATGTGAGAGGCAACCACACATTGCTCTTTCTCTCCCTCTCTGTCTCCCTCCCTTCTCCTCTCTCTAAAAATAAATAAATAAAATC
>PVJI01014964.1:0-42741 GCA_004026765.1 Micronycteris hirsuta
CACTCCTCTGCCATGTACGGGATGCGGCTCTGACAACCTCTTCTCCAATGAGCCCAAAACAAGTTTATAATAAAACCATTACGTTAAAGAAATAAACCTTTTTCAAAACAGCACTCTCCTCTTCAAGGTATGTATTTTTAAAAAACCAAATTCACCCTTCGAAGGATGTAAAGCCAACTTCTCAGTTACTCACATGCCATAATGTGGAAAGAGGAAAGACTAGGATCAAACCAAGTCTAGCTTGGAGAAGACAACATCCTATAAGACATGTGATCTGAAAACATACTGAGGAAACCATTCTTAGGAAAAGTTGCTCCCGAAAAGGAAATAGCTCAGTTAGGAGGTTTTTGTTTTGATTTGTTTTTTTCCATTTGGGGAGATGCTTGCAATCAGCATTACTGAGAATGAAGATAATTCTGTGGAATGCATGCATGCATGGCCTTGTTCACAAGCTAAGCCTTGGCTCAGAATTACTCTGACAAGCTCCCGGGTGACACCCTGTCCTTGAGGAGCGTGTGGCTGACTGACTGCTTGCACAGGGACGCACAGTGCTGCAACGCTCTTGCCCAGCCAAGTCTAGGAGCTCACTTTTTCCTACCACATGAAGAGAAACAAATGGAACCCTGATGTCAGCAAACAATGAGACCAGACTGACCCCAGCTGAAGAGCCTGCTGGCCCCAGCTCTGTGCTGCCTGTTAGTCCACGCTGAGCCTCAGGTGTACACACTGATGTGTGTCCCTTCTCCTTTGAGACCCACATGATCTGCACAGTCTGGGCAGCTCCTCACAACATTTGCTTCTCAAAACAAAAGCATTTACAATTGCTTTTCTGAGCAGCAGGGTTTTCAAGGACTACTGCTTTCACAGAGTTTCTGTAGGACTGCTAGTACACACTGCTGCATTCTGGCAAACCACAGCTCCACAAAGTTTTCTGTTTTAATCTCTGCTTCTGGTTTGCAAAGATAAAGGTTCCCTGGGAGAAGCTTCTGGGGAATTCGTGTGATGTCCAACTCTGGATTATTGATGTTGCGGTGGGTGAGAGTTCATAGCTAGCTGTGAACTGCCTTAGCATTACATTTTAAGAGGCTTTTCAGCCTTCTAAGTGAACTTCTTTCTGTGTCCCTCAAGGGGCCTGTGACACATAGTTTGCTGAGCTATTAGCACATGATAACCATCCCACCTCCTCTCTCTCCTCCTGACCCAACGAAAAAGAATAGTGGAACAGCCTGACATCATACTGAGAAGAGAAGGTTCTATGAAGAAGAGAGCAAAGGGAGATGAACAAGGAGGCTCCCTGAAAGGAATGCCATAGGCGCCCTGATCCAGGGCTGCATGTGCCACTGGGCAGAGCAGAGTGGCCCCATGAGGCCAACCACCAACAAGAGTTATGGTGGGAAAGGAGGCATGGAGTGGCACATCCTTTCACTGAAATCTAACTGTACATGCGCAGGGTCTCCCTAAGCTGAAGAATGTGCCTTCCGCCCTTGGCTGGGAGAGGCAGAATTTGACCAAGCCGATGATCAGCTTAGGAGTGAGTACAAAGCCCTATGTAGGAGCACCAAGCTTTCCCACAGCCACCTGGGCTTCCAAACTTCTCCAGGTGGCTATGGAGCTGGACATCTAAGTGTGACTTCCCCACTCCCCACCTTCGACTCTGCCATTGCATTCTGCCCCCTCTTTAATGTCATAACATATCTTCGCTAAGAGCTTGAAAGGTTCAAAGGCTAACAAGGTAAGGTTCTGAGCCCCCAGAAACCCTCTGTTCCACTTGTGCATACCTGTGTTCTGTCAGACACATCACAAGTCCCATGAAGTTCCTGCACTCGTCCTACTCACTGCCCTGCCACTTATGAACCATTCCAGGCTCTCTTGACACCTTCTGCCTCTGCGACCTTACAGTGCTCCAGTGGCCCTGGGAAGTGTGATGGCCCAGGGGCCTGTGCCTCACTGCAGGACCTACCCTAGAGTGTGAAGAGAGTTCTCCTATATCTAGTTCGAGAAGAACATCACAAGTAGTTCTGTTCTGACAAATATGTAAACATGAAATAATCAGAATTGCCTGAAGAAGTTTTAATACTGGAGTTGGTAGTACCATATCTAGGTCTAGGTCACATATTTTTTTAACATTATTTTCATTGGTTGTTACGTAAGCATTGTAATGATTTGTTTAGAGACCAGAATGCTTAGTTTAGGCCCTTGGGACCCGCTGTTCATACTCTGTACTGAGAGGACATACACACTCTTAAACTGTGTCTCAAACATAATCCACCCGTCACACACTGAAGTATACGCTTCGTAGTCAGTGAGAAGGAAGGAAAGGTGAATGACGGTGAACATATCTGAGATTAGCCTATATCAGGAGTTACCAAACTACGGTCCCAGGACCAAATCCATCCTGCCTCCTGTCTTTAGCTGTGCCTATCCATTTACAATAGCAGAAACCACAGGGAACACAAAGCCAAAACATCTGCTATGTGGCCCTTCACAGGCAAAGTCTGACCACTGCTGGAACAAAGCGTCAAGGTTGGCAAAGGCTCCAGGAAAATGCTTGCACAGTCTCGCCTCACTGCAGGGGAAAGACGGGCAGCTGTAGAACCCTCTGTGCCAACAGAGTGTATGCTGCATTTAAGAGCAGCACTGCCACTCCTGGTGCTTAAGCAGTGATTTGGGACTCAGGGAGAGCCCTGGCTTAGTGATGGCCTTGCAATGTGCTTTTGAAAAAGCACCTCAATTCTCAGATGCTTCATTTTCCCATACACTGAAAATAAACAAATCTGTCCTTCCCTATGTCCTAGTACTATGAATAGAATAAAACTGATAATATGTAACAAGCTTTTTGTCTCTTAATGAAGAAGGTGCTATAAAAACCATTAGCACAGACTGTTCGCTGAGGCAAACTCATGCTTCAGGAGCCTGGATGCCGGTGCTGGACGGTCAGGAGTTTCTCAACGTACACAGTGGCCAGTGATGAACCCAACTATCCTCGGGGGTGGGGGGGTGAAGACAATGCCTGCTTGGCACTGCATACTTCAGCTCAGTAACATATTGGGTGAAAGAGAGTCAGCAGCAGTCTAGTGCGTTGTGCTTAGCTGTGATCTCCTCTTTCATCTCTCACAGATCTCTGTGAGCCAATTCAGGGGTCCAGGAGTAATTAGCACACAGCTTCCAAAGGGATGCTCTTTAGCTTGATTTTCATGGCCCCTTCATTAGGACTGACCACTTTCTCGGTAGCTCCCAGGATGTTCCACGTGCTGCTTCCTACACTCTCCTGTCACCCAATGAGTCCTCACATCACCCCTCTGCAGTTGGTCTTATGTTATTAGCACATTACAGACAGGAAACTGAGGCGTGATTAAGTTCAGTCACTTGCCTAAAGTCCCAGGGGTGGGAGGACACTGCGGACCATGATCAGGGTCAAGAAGGTCTGACTTCTGAGCCTGAAAACCAACCTGCCACTTACACTGCCTCCTAAAATGAACAAAGGATATGACCATTTATTTAGCTGCTTCTCCATGCCAGACACTCCAGACACTCAACATTGCTCACAGGAACTCTGTGAAGTTGAAACTTCTATTGCCATTTTATAAGTGAGAAGAATTAAGAGAGGCAAGCAAGTTCCTCAATATCATGGGGCTTGTAAGAGCACATTTAGCTCTTAACCACCAGCCTGCCTCCTCACTCTCCCAAAGTGGAAGAGGGAACCATTGGAGCCTCAATAATCACTCATTTAACATGGAATGAAAAGGAAAGGTGTAGACTAATTATCCCTTAGGACAGAAAGATCCAGATCTGTGTCTGCATTTATCCAGTTTGGAGAAGTGTTCATTTTTCCACCTTCTGGGTGGACCACACCCATACCAGGAGCCTCATGCCCTCCCCTGCTCCCTCCCATTCCTTTCCAGCCCCACTCACCTATAGGGCCCTGTATCCCCAAGCTCTGCCTTCCCTGTTCAGGGCAGCTCAATGCCATCCCAGCATTTCTTGTCCCTTTCTTTGCCAGATCCCCTGCCTCTCTGGCTGGAATCACAGCACAGTGAAAACTGTGGCTGCCTCACTTTGCCCTTGTCATCAAGGAGAGGGTCTCCTGCTCGCTCTCCCTACCAGCTGCTGTTCTTCCTCCAGCCAATCAAGCCTTTGCCCTTACTTTAAGGGAAAAGTCATCCAAGGGTAGTGTCACACAGAAATCTACCAGACCCACAAAGCAGCATTATTTACCGTGAAGAGGCTCACAGGGGCCTGAGGAACCTGCACAACGAAATGGTCTTTAAATACTCAGTGTCTAAATGTATGAGATTTGAATAAGTGGTTAGACTTTTCCACAATCTTAGAAATTTACCTCATCTTTAAAAATTTAATAAATTTGCCACTTATCAAAATTATTCTAAGATGTTACAATTCTTAATTCATTTAATCTTCATGACAACCTTATGAGGCAAGCATTACTCTTGTGTCCATTTTATAGATGAGGAAATTGAGTCAAAAAGAAGTAACTTGCTCAAGGCCACATAGCCAGTCATTATCCTTATGCCAAGATCAGCAAACATCTTCTATAAAGGCCAGATAGTAAATGCATAGGTGGGCAAAAGGAGGTTTACAGTTGTGAGATTGTGAAACAGTTTATTCTTGTATTATTATTTATATATTAATTATTGTATGATTATTATTAATCTGCTTTTGCCCACCCCTGTATTTTAGACTTTGCAGGCCATTGGTCTCCTGACAAAACTACTTAATTCTGCCATTATAGCCTGAAAGCAGCTGTAGATTCCATGGATTGTACATGAATGAGTGGATGTGGTTGTATTCCAAAATGCTTAATTTTTAACAACAGGAAGCGGGGTGCAATGGCCCTCGGGCGGCTCGATGCTTTAAGATGTGATCACACTGAAGTTGTTCTCAAGTCCATGCTAATGGAGAATTGAGGTAGATTTGTTTTATTTTGTATTTTTAAAAGCAAACATCAATGAACTGACTTTCTTAAAATATGATGCTCAAACTGATACATTAAACTGGTCCTATGAAGTTTTTTGTGCATCTCAGGAATAAAAGGCAAGATTAATATGTCTAACAAGGATATGTCAGGGATTTTTAAAGGTAAAATTAATCACCCTTAACTTGAACCACAGGCAGGAGAATGCCTGAACTTCACAAATATAGACAAGTTTATCATTTTTCTCTGAGGTGCAGGCCTGGCACAGGATAACAATGATTCTGAACCCTAAGCAAAGGACTTGGGAAACAAGCTCAAGGCTCAGAACTGTGGTCCCTCCTGGAATGTGCTCCAGGTACTGCGACTCATCCCTGTGGCCATTCCCACTCCAGGCAGAGCCATATCTGCAGTGAACAGACCAAAGGAAAGAGCTGCTGCTCCAGCCTAACCAGGCTCTGGTTTCACTCAGCTTCCACAGAAACCCAGCTGAGGGCGAAGCCTGCCCCAATTGTGAGAGGGATAAATGACCTACAGGCTGATGTGTCAGGGATGGTCAAGGCTGTGCTTTCACAGCTCATGCCCATCCAGGCGGGACAGCTCAAAGAAGCCCATTCGTTTCTGATCATTTATTATGCATCGCAAGAAATACTTCAATGCATCTGTAAGGATACAACTAACAGGTCTTGTAAATCCAAGAGCGTGACCCACAGTACTATTTCTCCTGCCCACGCAGGCACATTAACCTCTGAGAGCCTGTAAGAACTGCTCAGCAGAGTGACACCAATGTGCCCATGGCCCACTGGGCAGATAGGAATTCCTTTGCCCACTACCAGGTACCTTAGCACCAAAGGAGAACTATCAATGGCCTACTGAGCAAACTAAAGGCAGAGCAGTCTTGATCCAGCAGGAGCTGAGCGTAGTGGGGCTTGGGGAGAAGGCTCTGTCATTCTGTCCCACACACAGCCTTAGGAATAGGCAAGGGTCACAGGCAGCATTAAGAAACTTCATGTCACTCCTGTCTGGCTCAGACCCCATGGTCCTGCAGGAAGACTCACATGCTGCATGCTGAGCCAGAAGAACTGTCTGTCAGAGCAGAGCTGCAGACTGAGAGGGCAGCAGCCCTGGGTGGGGTTCTCCGCCTTCATGACACCTGGTGCAGAAGTGGAGCCAGGAGCACAAGGTCTCATAGGGTACACCTGTGGTGATGAAGGGGCGACAGAAGACACTCTAGTTGTCTTACCATGAAGTCAGAGGCCAGGAAGGCCTGACCCAGATCAGACATACACAGCCTGAGGGAAAGCTCAAAGATGCAGCTGCTTGCCTCTCAGGGGTAAAGCAGAGTCTCTTCTGCTAATGTGCACTGTCAGCTGTGGCCAATCAATACACTAAACAAAGCACTGGAATAACCGGCATAAATCATGCTGTCTTCTCATTGCAGATGAAGTAGAAAGTGACAGTTCCAGTTCCTAGTACTGGTGGGCTCAGCTGGCATCCATGACTAAGCATAGCCTGGCAAAGCCCCAGGAAGGCCCACAGGAGGTCCTGGCCCATTCTGCAGTGCAGGTCAAATACTAAGGGCCAGTCCACCAAGGCTAGCCCAGGCAGAAGCAGCTGCAGCCCTCCCACAGTCTTAATAAAAGACTTAATGACTGGTACATTTTAGAAGAGGAGAGAGACATATAGAAAATAAATCCTTCAATACCCGCGGCATATTAAGTGAGTAAGTACAGTGAAGAAATACACTGGGAAGAGAATAGGAAGAAATACACTGGAATACACTGGAAGAGAAACGTGAAGAAGCAGAGGGGCCCTGCAGCTCCTGGCAGCAGGGAGAGCCTTGGATGCAAGGATGGGAAGATCCCTTGCCTTTGAGAATTCCTCCTTTCACACTCAAATCAGTTTCTTCACAATGTAAAAGGGAGAGAGGGAGGAGGCAGGAAAGAAGGCTGCATGGCTCTGGCACACAGCTCCTGGCGTTACTGTAGGCAGCCTGTCAGTCACAGCACTGGGCTGGCTGGCCACTTGGAGGGGTCAGCTCTGCAGGGGCCACACAGAGGACGCAGCCATGCCACGCAGACTCTAGCCATCTTCCTCAAATGTGCAGGCTCTGCGTACAGCATCGGGAGGCTGGCTGAAGGCTGTGGCATCTCCAGGCTTCCTCATGGCGGGTCCTGCAGCCCCCTCAGTACCGCAGACAGTCAGAAAGTGCTGGGAAGTCTCCCACATTGTCCAAGATGGCACTGGGGAAGGTCCTTACAAGGGCATGTGAAAAAACTAGAAAGATGCATGGATAGGATCCAAGAGTACCAAAAGCTAGAAAGATGATTAGACAGGACTCAAGTGCACCAAGAATTAGCACGATAATTGGATAGAAAAAAGTCCTCCCCTATTTGTAATTGTGGGATTGAACAGGAAGGGGAGATACTCTTTAAGAAACGAGTCTATAATGCTCCTAGGTCCCAGCACCTGAATAAACCTGCACAGCACCTGTCTGATGAGTTTGGTTTTTGTTGTGGAAGGCAGCTGAGCTTGCATTTTTGCTTATGGTTTTTTGCAACCACAAAGAGACAGCATGAACTTCAGTAAGTTCCGGAGGACCCAGGCTGACCCTAGGAGTGGGACTGTGGGGACTTTCCAGCAGATGCTAAGGGCTTTTCTCAAAATATTTCCATGCACTCCTTCACCAGCTATCAGCCTCCTGAAATGCCTGGCTCTTGAAAGGAAATGAGTCTCTGTGGAGCAGAATCCAAGACTGGGTAATTAGAATGGGTGTGCACACCAGTGGTCCAGTATCTTTGTTGCTTGGATGTCGTGCCACATGGGCTTCATGCCACTTGGGCTTCATGCCACCTGGGTCCAGTTAGCAGCATTTGCAGTACTAGTTGATAGACTGCCCCTGCCCCTTGGCTTCATGCAACCTGGCCTTTGTGACAGTTGGGTCTGATCAAGCACACCTGTAGTATTGGTTGGCAGGAGATAAGATGCTAGGATTTGCTTGTGAGCACTCATTTGAACTAATGGAATTATGGATCCAAGTTTTGTTCATATGTTCCCACTTTGTCTGGGGTCTTTCTATGGCTATGGTTTTCGGTTTGTACTTTCACATGATCAGGGGTTGTTCTGCTTCAACTCCTAAAGGGGCCCACTGGATCTAATTTTAGCAGATTGGTCCATGTATAGCTATCGTCCAATGACTAAGATGAAATTGGTTTTTTGTTGTAAGACTGCTTGGCCAAGAATACTACAGACTTTGAGGGAAAATGGCCCTTAAATAGTTCCCTAAATTACTGCAATATCACACAGCTGAAATTGTCTTGCCATCAGTCAGGAAAATGGGATGAAATCCCTTATGTACAGAAGTTTATGCCTTTAAACAATAAAGATTTGGCAAAGAAAGGAAACAAATTAATGATACAGATATGGAAAATTACTTCAAAACCCCTCCTTTATAGTAAGACACAAGAAAAAAAGAAAAATGTGATGAGTCTTTTTAACCCTCTGAACCCAGGGGACCCAGGATGAGCAGCACGAAGACTTCCCCTGCCACCACTCCTGCTGCTAGATACCCCTGAAGTAGGGCCCAGAGGGGCCACAGCCCCGCCCCTATATGACGAGGGAATGGTTTTCCCCTTGAAGACCTGGTAGGGCACCCAATTTGGCCAGGAAGCAACCTTGTCCAGAGCAGAACAATTTTTTTTGATGTTATACCCTACAGGTAGAATAAGCCAGAAAGGCTAGCCCACTCCATTGGACCCATACTCCATTTTCCACTAAAGATTTACTGAGTTGGAAGAATTCCAACCCCTCATATAGGGATGATCCTTAGATAATGGCAGATCATATCACCTCCATTTTTGCCACTCACCATCCAAAGTGGGCAGACGAACAGGCTCTCCATAACATCCTGCTAACAGCAGATACAAAGTGGCTAGTTATATTCTCCATCAAGAGACTCCCAACGGGACCTCCAATCTGAAATCACTGCAAAGCCACAATGGACCATCATTAACTTCAGAAATCTCCCAAAAGATAGGACAGTCACTACAGATTCAATGGAAACTACATGCATCTTGGAGACTCCAATCTATGGGGAAGGCTGAGAAAATGAACCACACAATAAAGAGGACCCTACCCTGACCAGCGTGACTTGGCTGGGCATCATCCCACAAAACAAAAGGTTGCTGGTTCGATACTTAGTCAGAGCACATGTCTAGGTTGCAAGTTTGGTCTCCAGTCAGGGCGAATATGAGAGGCAATCAATGGATGTTTCTTGCTCACATCAATGTTTCTTTCCCTTTTTCTTCCTCCCTCCCCACCGTCTCTCTATTGGAAAAACAAAGAAAGAAGACGGCCCTGGAAAAAATATGAAAATATGCCAGGAAACACATTTGAAATGAAACCGCACACTCCCTACCACCTTGCTCCAGATTAGGGCGGTGCCCCAAAGCGGGCTTAAAGTGAGCCCTTTTGAAATGGTTTATGGGAGACCCTTCTAAGTTTCTGTTTTAGGAACAATCCCTTTATATTTAGAACATGAATAAAAAACCAATCAATATGTACAGAATTTAGAGTAAACACTAACAATGTTGCACACGTTTGCTCATTTCAGGTCTAACTACCAGTAGGAAGAGCCCTTGCACCTGTTCCAGCTGGGAGACTGAGTCTTACTGAGGACCTGGAAGACTCAAGGTCCTGACCAGAAGTTGGCCAAGCAATGGACATCCCTATAATGTCCTGCTGACAGCACACTCCTCCCTAAAGCTTGCAGGAATCAAGCCTTGGATCCACCACACACTGATAAAGCAGGAGCTGCCTGAGGAGGACTCGGATCTTGCTACTGCTGTTGATACTAAAAGGGAAAGCAGGACCTGTACTCCTGACGATGATTTAAAATTCCTCTTTTGGAAAGGGACAGCACTTCCCAACACTAAGTGACAATATTACTTTTTATTTTATTATTGTTTTTTTGACAATTGCTTTACTTTATGCCCATGCTTGGACCGATAATGCCTTTGTTTGCATTTCCCAGAGAGAGGCTCCCTTGGCAAACTTATCCCACTGCTGGGAGTGCCACTCAAAGTCTCATGCAGGATTAGGCCATGCAGAGCCTTAAGACACTCCAGTTTCTGATTTCATTACTATTCCCCCTGCACTCCTCGGCATACCCCTCTCATTAAATACTTGAGTGTTTATTTACGTAATAGGTCTCATTTTGAAAGCCCATCTGCAACACCACCTCTTGAAATATGAAGCAGTCTATCAGCTCTGCTTGTTCAACAGTGCCATCCTTGAGACACCAAGTATGCTGCCTTCTGAAGGGCAAAGATGACAATCCTCCCTCGCATAAAGCCTTCCCTCCAGTCTTGACACCTTTCTTCCTTCAGCAGATAACAAGAATGTCTGGATCCAGGGATAGGTAAGACAAAGAAACCACAGAACATAATCCCTCCATCCATACCCTTGTAAGACTACAAGGTCCAGAGTTTAGAAGGGGGGAATTGTTACTATAGTCAGCCATCAGAGTGTGGGTCTGCTGGCCATTTCAGTGGGGCAAGCTACACAGGGGCTACACAGATGATGCGGGAACACTGGGATCCAGGTGTGTCCTTCAGACTCCAACCAGCTCCATCAGATGTGTAGGCATTGTGCGCCATTTCCAGCATCAGGATCCAAGCTGAGGGATGCAGAATGTCCAGGCTTCTTGATGCTGGGTCCTGCAGATCCCTCTTCGAACTACTGTAGACAGTCAGGGAGCACCAGGGAGTCTCCCCAATGGACCAGTTGGTGCAGGGGGAAGTTCTTGCAAAGAGCACACCAAAAGCTAGATCAATGGATAGGGCCTGAGTACACTGACAGCTAGAAAGATGAATGGACAGGACTCAAGTATGCCATAAGCTAGCACGGTAAGTGGATGCAGAAAAAAAGCCCTCCCTTCCCAACACTTATAAGAACTGCAGGCTTGACCAAGAAGAGGAGGGATGGTCCTTGAGACACGGGTCCACCATTCTCTCAGGCCATGGCCCCCGAATAAACCTCTTTCCTTCTGCACCAGCACCTGTCTCATAAATCTGGCTTTTGTTGTGACAGGCAGCCAAAATTGTGATTTGGTTACATTGGGGTACTAGAGGGTCTGTGCACAATATCAGGGGGTTCAGTTTCATAAGCCAAAACACCAGCATTCCTGATGTGCAAGGATACACAGACCCAGACCAAGAGCATGGAAAGAAAGAAAAACTGCCTTTATTTCAGTTTATCTTCTGGTCATTTTGGAAAGAGCATCTTCCTGTGCTCAAGCAAACAGCTGGAGACCTTTTTAGATTTTTTTCTGAAGTCAACAGATGTTACAAAGATTCCAAATGCCTGGCTTTTCACAGGGGCTTAGACCACAGCTAATACATGGCACAATCTCCATTCAACACATGTTTATTGTGGACTTCCATTATAAAACATGATGCAAGGTGCTAGCAACACAAAGATGAATGACTTGAAGACAAGAGGAATTTTCAGTTCCTAACCCAGATCCTGGTTATTGATGGGAACCTAGGTGAGAAACATACACATATGCACACACAGGTGCACACACACACACCTCTTGGGGGGGGGGTTGGGAGTGATAGTGTCTACTTGTGTATCTGATAACATTTGAAGTATCTATCTTTTTCCACCTACCTCTCATTCATCCAACCATCCATCATCTGTCCATCAATTACTGATGCCTTCTCTGTGCCAGAATATACAGAACATTTGTGACTTTAAAAAAAACCACAGGATAGAAGTCTCAGATACTTCCGAGATACGCCAAGATGAGAAACAAACAGAAAAGGTAACAGAGAGAGGTGGGCACAGGAAAAGTTTGTCATTTTTAGTTCTGCAATATTCAAAATGGAAACAAAAACTGAGGAAAAAATAACATTCTTCTTCCTGTAGGCCACAAAGTCAGGCAGACTTACCACATACATTCCAACATGACAGAAAATGGGCAAAGTATTCCTTCCGGCACTTTTCTCAGAGTGCGAGATGACAGATAGTTTGTACAGGCTACCTATATTTCATCACATTTGCAGCTTTTTAAAATTATTAACCATTTTCTTTATTTGGTAATAGATAAATTAAACATTTCTCAAGGGACAGGAATGTTGTTTTCTTATGGTGTCCCCTTCTCAAAGCTCAGTTCAATGACTGGTGATCCAAGAACTCACTGGAAAATGATGTAGTTTATTTGGATCAAAGTTAAAAGGTTCCCCAGAGAGAGTTTTGGAAACCATTTACTTTCATAAAATAGTCTTCCTTTTTTGAGAGCCAGACATTGCAAAACTCCTAAAGATGGGAGAACAGGTGGACGGAGGCTGGGCCTATGGAAGAAAAAGCATCTATTGCCTTGCTCGTGGCAGGCTCCTGCATTTATCTTACCTTTCTGCTTTCTCGCCTCTCAGCTCTAATCAAGTTGAGTGTGCCCTCATGCAGCCCTGGGAGACATGTGAGCCTCACTAAGGCAGGCAGGCAGACAGGCATAACCAGAGCAGGACAACAGGCCAGGTATGGAATGTCACCAGGAGAGAAAGTCCCAGGCCCCTAGCGACAGGTACAGCAAAAGGGCAAACTGGGAAAACAAGAACCTCGCCCCAGGGTAACTTTTCCTCCCCTAGCATATCAATGGTCATGTGGGTGGGACCATTCCCCTGACCTTTCTTCCCCTGACATGTTGCTGGCCATGCAGGGGGAAGCGAGAAGGGAGTGGAGAACAGCTCCTAAGCTTTAAGCCCCCAGGACAATTTGGTTCTGACCCGCATCAAATACATCTAGGCCTCAGCTGTGTTTCAGCTCCAGGCCCAGAAAAGCAGTGAAATCAGAGAAGTGATGTCGTGGCTGCCTCAGGACCAGCTGTATTGATTAATGACCACCTGTCCTGGTGCTGACAAATCAGTGAAGTCCATGACCCTGAAAGGACACACCTAGAAGATGATTAATGTTCTCTTGGGATCCTCCCCCTGACACCTCCAGATAAATACTCTCTACATGGAGGACGCAGTGCAGCTCTGTCTACCAGCATGCCCACGCCTATCCCCACGCCTTTCCCCACGCCTTTTCCTCGGGCACATTTTCCTTGTCTCTTTCTTTCTCCTAAGTTTCAAAGGACCATCTTTGCCTCTGTAACTTGTTTTCTGAGCCCATTTATTCTACGGCTCACTTCTACCTCTGTGACTTTATAAATAAGCTTTTGCTTGCATTTTAGCCTTGGCTCTGAATTCTTTCTTAACCAGAACTCAAGTACCAAGGTTGCCGAACCAAGGTGTGGTCTGACTCCACCAGTCTAACACCTGGTGCTATCTACACTTCTGATATCTCTACTGAAGCTTCCTCCGCTAGGGGAGGCCTGTCACCTTCAGATTCATTGGAATTGATCATCCATCTGAGAAACATGCCTGAAGAAGGTTGGGCCATAGAAGAGGGAGAGAAAATAGTTACTTGTTCTAGCCATGACCTCTGGAACTATAGTTTTTTCCCTTGAGGCAAAGAATCCAGTGATTTATATCCACTGAAAAAGTCTTAGTGAAGAACCTTCCTGAAGATCAACCTGATTCTTTGGGCCTAGAAGTGTTCCTCCTGGGGCCCTTTTCTCAGTGCAAAAGCTCTTTTTGCCCTGAATTATCATTTCCTTAGAAGTCTCCAGGACGGTTCTGAGACAGAAAGATTTACAGACAATCCTCTAAGCTTGGTGGAATTTGGTCAGTGACTGGGCCTAAAAATTAGCTTCATGGGGACAGGACTGAGTAGGGGTGAAAACAACAAAAATATGTAGAGGCAGCCATGTGAAAGAAACTGCAGCTGGAGTGAGAGAAATAATTTTTTGAGAGGAGAGGAATGTGAAGTAAAGAGGAGGTAATTCTTACCAGGAGAAACCTGAGGAAGATTCCAGGTCATTGTACTAAGAAACTGTCTCTGTGGACACATGACCAAACCTCCAAGAAGACCACAGAGGCCAACCAGGATGTGGAAGTAATTGGCAGGGGCTCGTCAAGATCTCTGCATTAACATCCCGAGGGAAGGTGCAGCTCTCAGGCCTGGGTTCGGAGGACAGAGAAGTGAACTGGGAATTCACATGTTTGTCATCCATACATTCCAAATCTGGACAACATTTAATGCTCATGTGAGGTACTATCACATCTCTGCCATCAAAGTGATCAGGAGTCTGTCGCAAAAGTCTGGGGAAGAGGACAACCATGCTGCCAGATCACAGAATGGTGTGCAACCAGGAGCCTAAAATGGAGACTAGACACTTCAACAAAAACTACTTCTGGACTTCCATTTCTATCAGTGCCAGATCCAAGCATCCAGGACAACCTACCTACCTGATACAACTAAGTGCTGGTTGAAAACTATAAAGACCATCTTTGAAATGCAGTGCTGAAACTGGAGTTTCATAGCACTTGTGAAGTGTTTTTGAAAAAAACAAATAAGTAAACAAACAAGTCTAATCAAATCTGTTCACAGGAAATACAGAGGCTGAAGGAGAATGATACGCAACAGCACACAGGCTGCATCCAGCTTGGTAAAGACTGTGGGGATTCCACAGGGCAAAGACTAGGGTTTGTCAACAAATTACTGGCAGGAAGAGGCAGTGGGCATTGCGAAAGGTGGAAAGAAATGGAAGAGACACGATCCAATGTCATGTGTGGACCTTATTTCAAACAAACACATACCATGAAAAGATGGCTTAGAGACTAGCAAGGAAACCTGCTGATAGACTGATAGTAGGGAATAGTTGATAATTTTGAAAGATGTTGATGTTGCAGTTATGTTTTTCCTTTTCTAAAAAAGAATCCATCTGTTGGAGATACATACTGAAATATTTACAGGTGAAATAATAGGGTTTGGAATTTTCTTTAAAAGATGCTCCCCCTCCCCCCCAGCCAACAAAAAAGGGAAGGAGATAAAAAATAAGATTGGCTAATGTTGAATAACTGTTGACGCTGGGTGTTCTATAGACAGGGTCATGACACCAGGTCCAGATTATTGTGGGTGTTTGAAGGTATCCATAATAACAAGAAAAAGAAACACACTGCTGACCTGACAAAAAAAAGGAAATATTATGCAAAGGTCAAAAACAAGTACAGGAATCCTGGGAAGCAAGCACCACTGCCAGTTTTTTCATTACATTATTTTTTATTGTATTTTTCCCATTACCATTTATCCCCCTTATACCCACTACCACCTCCAATCACCCTTCCCCCCAGCAATTACCACACTGTCGTCTGTGTCCATGAGTTCTTTCTCTGTTTTTGCTCAATCCCTCCACCCCCCAACTCCACCCTCAGAGCTATCAGCCTGTTCTCTATCTATGAGTCTGTCTCTATTTTGCTTATTATTTCAGTTTGTACATTAGATTACATATATGAGTGAAATCATGTGCTATTTAATATCAAACTATACTACAAGGTCATGGTAATCAAAACAGCATGGTACTGGCATAAAAACAGACACATAAATGAATGGAACAAAATAGAGAGTCCAGAAATAAACCTACACCTTTATAGTCAATATTTGACAAAGGAGGCAAAAACATACAATAGGCTAAAGATAGTTTATTCAATAAATGGGAAAATTGGAAAGATACTTGCAAAAAAATAAAACTAGACCACCTTATGTCACACACAAGAATAAACTCAAAATGGATTAAAGATTTGAATGCTAGACTCAAAACCATAAGAATCCTAGAAGAAAACACAGGCAGTAAAATCTCAGACATTTCTCATAGCAACATTTCTTCTGATATGAGGGAAGACACACACACAAAAAACCCCTAGAATTATCTTCTGCAGGGAAAGCCCCTTGTAGTAAATAAAGTCTTCCCCTGCTAGGTGAGTGTTCTAGGAACCCATCTGTATCAGTGTACCAGTTGGTGGTGTTGTGAGAGGCTGCATTCAGCTTCAGTGAAATTTTTTTGAAGACTCTTTCAATGAGTTCGCCCATTTCATGATGGGTGATGTATGAGTACACCTGCCCAAACTGTTCTGAGTGTTCAGCAGTTTTTGACCAAAAATGGTATGACCCCCCACCATGCCCTACCCTCCCTACACACCCAATCTCACCCCAAATTACCTTTTTTTGTTGTTTCCCCAGATGAAAAATGTCATCAAAGGGAAACATTTTGCCAATGCGGAAGAGGTGAAACAAAAAAGAAGAAGCACTAAAAGGCATCAAAATCAAGCTCAGAAACTGTTCTGAGCAGTGGAAATAACATCTCAGTAGGTGTATTGCATCAAATGAAGAATACTTTGAAGGTGACTAAAGTTTAAACATGTAAGAATAAATACAAATGTTTTTATAAATAAATTCTGGGTTCTTTTGGATCCCCCCTCGTATATCTTCTCAGGCAAAGGAAACAAAAGAAAAAGTGAACAAGTGGGACAACATCAAAATAAAAATTTTTTGCACAGCAAAGGAATCCATCAACAAAATGAAAAGACAACCCACTAAATTGACTATACCCAGGAGAACATATTAGCCAATACATCTGATATGGTGTTAATATAAAAAAATTATAAAGAACTTTTAAAACACCAAAATACAAACCAATTAAAAAACTGGCAAAGGACCTAAACAGACACTTTTCCAAAGAGGACATGCAGATGGCCAAAAGACACATGAAAAGATGCTCAATGTCACTAATCATTAGGTAAATGCAAATTAAAACCATGAAGAAATCACCTCACACATGTCAGAATTGCTATCATTAAAAAATCAACAAACAACAAGTGTTGGCAAGGATGTGGAGAAAAGGAAACTCTCATGCACTGTTGGTGGGAATGCAGACTGGTACAGCCACGGTGCAGAGTAGTATGCAGTTACCTTTAAAAATTAAAAATGGGGCTACCTCATGACCCAGAATTTCCACTTCTGAGAATTTATTCAAAGAAACCCAAAACACTAATTTAAAAGAATATATACACTCCTATATTCATTGCAGTGTTATTTTTAATAGCCAAGATTTGGAAGCAGCCAAGTGTCCATCAATAGATGAGTGGATAAAACAGCTATGGTACATTTACACAATGGAATACTACTTGGCCATGAAAAAGAAGGAAATTTTACCCTTTGTGATAGCATGGATGGACCTGGAGGACATTATGCTAAGTGAAAGCACTGCCAGTTTTATTGTAAGGTTTCTGCTGAGCTATTTTGCCTTTGGTGATGGGGCAGGCTGTGAAGCCTCAGGATCATTTACAATGGGAGTCTACTAAAAGTTGCCTAAGAAAGTTTGACTTTGAACAGGCTACACCCTTAGTGAAAGCAAGAATGGGAAATATGCCAGCTGCACTGAAGACCAATTTCTTAAACACAAGATTTGCCAGCTGACTTCATCAATGTATAAAAAATGATAACACATCATGTCTAATTTGGGTATTCCAAGAATATAAGGTGGTTTAACATTAGAAAAATCACTCATTTATCACACTGAAGACTGAAAGAGAAAAACCCTATGATCTCAAAAGTTAAAGAAAATTCATTTGATAAAATTCAAAATTGACTTTTAACTTAAAAATAATCTCTTAGTAAACTGAAACAGAAGACAGTTTTCTTAATCTACTAATGAATATCAATAAAACCCCCACAACAAACATCAGCCTTAACGGGGAAACCTCAAACACATGATCTTTAAGATCAGGAACAAGGCAAGGATACTTTTCTGTCACTCCTCTTCAGCACTGCCCTGGAACGCCATCAGATGGAAGAGAAATAACAGGAAGAAACAAACTACAGTCACTTGCAGATATGATTATCTATGTGAAAATCCCAAAATACCACCTGGAAATTTTTAGAATTAATAAGAACTTGGCAAGGTTATTGGATACTAATGTACAAAGTCAACTGTTTTTTCTATATAATCACAAGCAGTTAGAGTATATAATATTTTTAAATACTTTATTACAAAATACAAATATATTTTATAATATTTAAAAATGTTTTTGTTGCCTTTATAAATGGTACTAGAGATAAATTTAGTAATAAATGTGCATTCTCTTTATGGAGAATATTATAAAACTTTATTGGAAGACACCACGGATGACCTAAATAGATGGAATGACTCAGAAAAGCTGTAATTTTCTCTCAAACAGATGTATAGTTCAAGTGCATTTCCAATGTAAATCTCAACAGAATTTTTAATTACTTCAGCAAGATACTTTGTCTGCCCCTCAGGTTCCTCTCCTATGAGGCAGCCATTACCAGAATAAAACCTACTTTATTGGAAAGGATTAAAACTTGATATATCCAAAACTACTTAGAACAATGGCAATAGGGTAAATACTAGATAAATATTGCTTACTGTCAAGGTAACGACAAGTAACCCTGACCAGGTGGTTCAGTTGGTTAGAGCATCGACTTGATATGCCAAGGTTTTGGGTTAGATCCCCAGTCAGGGCACATACAAGAAGCAACCAATGAATGCATCGGTAAGTGGAACAACAAATCATTGTTTCCCACTCTCTCTCTCCCCTCTTCTTTCCCTTTCTCTCTCTTTCTCTAAAAATCAATAAGTGTTAAAATATAAATAGTCAAGTAATTCCAACAGGCAATGTAAAAAAGACAAACACAAATGGTCCATAAATCCATGAAGAGATACTCAACACAGCATTGGTAATCAGGGATTTAATAATTAAGCCACAAGGAGGTAACAGTTCACACTCACAAAGTTGACAAAAATTAAAAAGCCAACAATAGCAAGTGCTGACCAAGATGTAGAACAAAGTATCAGTCCCTAGCTATTCAATTCCAAAAAATACAGCCTAGTGTTGTCTAGACTAGAGTGAGAATGCACTTCTACATGTGCATCAACAAGCAGATGGAACGGAAACGCGAACCAACTGTAGAGGATACAAATCACGGCACACCATCCAGTAGAAAAAATGAATGTGTCCACATGGCTGATTCTTTGCTGAGTGGAAGAAGCAGGTCACAGAAGAACACATATTGATTCTAAGTATGTTATAATCAGCACTAGGCAAAGCTAAATAAAACTAAATGAACTAATATTTAGAGACACATATATATGTGTCCTTAAACGGTTTTGTACTTAAAGAAAAGCAAAGGAGACATTAAAATAACAGGCAGAGCCAGCTGAAGGGCCTCTATCTAGGTCCTGAAGTTTTTGTTATATTATCATTCTTTAAACTGTGCATATACATAAGTTTAATAGGCTTTAAATAGGCTTTATCATTTCACAATAAAAATATTGCTAAAACTAAAATGTAGACTATTCATTTCTAATCTAAATACCACACATACTTGTAACCCTCTCTGAGCTTTCTTCCCAGAGTGATTTGGAATGAAAGCCTGTGAAGTCCATGTTCGAGACAGCATTACTGTGATGCAGCAGGAATGCAGTGGGAACCGCAGACTCGACACACGGCTCAGTGTGGCAGTCTGCAAGACACTCAGGGGGCGGCTGGCCTGCAAACCAGGGCAGTGGGGATGGGAGATAGCTGGGTTTTTTTTTTTTTTTAATACTTTAGTGAAAGTACCATTATGTAAAAGGCTGGGACAATCACGAGCAGAGTGGCCCACAAGATGGAGCCCAGGCACTGGGCAGCAGACTTGGAATCCAGTCTAGATCCAGACTAGAAAAGAACCTTCTAGCAGTCACAGTTGAGAATGAGTGGGCTGCGCTGGAGGTGGTGAGTTCTGTTACTATCTGGGCCTCACGCAGACATCGGGGCTGAGTCTCTGGGGTTGGGGGTGAGACAAAACCAAGAAAGTAAACAGAGAATGTGGTCCCTCTTATCTACTTCGATTTCGCAGCTTGCTCTGCATAAATCGCTCTATCCTGACTGCATAATGCCAGCTGGACAGGTGTTGTCAGGCACCGATCTTTAGAGAAATTAAAGACTAGTGTGTTGTTTCTGAGCATGGCAGAGAAATGGGACCAAGAACCCACACACTGGCCTCTAGGGCCTGGTAAGAGTCAGCACATCTTCCCTTCTAGCCTCTAGAAAAAACAAAACACAACCTCTCCACCCTCCTCCACACAGACACTTAACACCAGCCAAAGGTGTTCCAGAATGGACTGTTCCTTCCCAAAACCATGACTGCATTTTTTTGTATCAGTCATTACTATTCAGAAAAGGAAAAAAGGAGGGGGTTTGGGGAAGGAACATCTCAACTGTTGCTGCAAGGAGATGCCGTGCCAACATGCACACGTGCACAAATGTGGTAGAGGTTCAAACACTGCGGAACTAGGGAAGAACGCTGCTGACCCCCAGACTCAGAAGCAGATCCCTCAGCAGGCTCTGCTCCCGTCTGTGTGTCCTCTCCTCAATATCACCCACTATGCTTGTACAGTGATTGCCATTTTCATCAACAGCTTCTGAGCAGGGAATTCCAGAATAAAGGATCAACTTTGCCTTCTTAAAATACTCTCTTCAAAGGACTTATTAGCACTTTATAAATATTAGTTGACAGGTCATTAACATGGTTTTCCTTTCAAGGTAAGTGGTGACTGTAACCTTCATTATTATTTTATATCTAAAAGATTAATGAAAACCACTTCACACCCACAAGGATGGCTATAACCATAAAGACAGACCATAGTAAATACTGCCAAAATGTGCACAAACTGAGAACCCTTACACTTTGCTTATGGGAATGTAAAACGGATCCAGCAATTCCACGCCTAACTGGATGAAATCATATGTCCACACATAGCTTGTACATGAATATTCATGGCCGGACTCTTCACAATTGTCAAAAAGTAAGAAGAACCCAAGTGTCCATCACCAGATGAACGGATGAACAAATGTGGCCCATCCACGCAATGCACTGCCGATCAGCCATAAAAAGAGTGAGCGCTGATACATGTCACTATGAAAGTGAACTTTGAAAATATTGTGCTAAATGAAAGAAATCACACGAAAATGGTCACACAGTATCTGATTCTGTTTACATGAACTGTTGAGAACAGGGGCTAGAGCCAGGAGAACAGGGAGTGGCTGTTACTGGGTATGGGGTTTCTTTTTGGAATGACAACAATGTTCTGGAACTCAGATGGTGATGCCAGCACAACTTTGTGACTAGACGAAAAACCAAATATAAAATTAAAAAACTAAAAGATTAGCACTCTGAGACATCTGAGGACCTAAACTAACAACAGTTATTAATACTTATGGAACAGGTTTGCAGCTTAGAACAATGTCCTCATGGTCACCGTCCCTTCAAACTCTACAGTGACATGCAGGAGAGTGGCAGCAGGAACACTGCCGTTCTCTTCATTTTCTCTGGGTGCTGCTGGAGGGCACAGAGCCAGACCTCTGTGGAACTCATGGGGTCCAGGAGCTGCCAGCCTTGTGCAGAAGCGGAGTCAGATGTGCTGGGACCTAAATTGTCTGTCCCACCCACTATCACTTATAAAATTCTTCCTGGAGAGAGAACTGGGTGGGGTGAGAGCTCCAAATGACTAGCATAGAATGCACTTGGGTGATTTATTATTTTAAATATGACTGAACATTCTTTGAGATGGCATGTATATTTGTGTTTCTGTGTGTGCATTTGTGATTATTTACACATGTCCCCATTCATGAAGAAAATGTAGGGCCTATAGCTAGGGTCTCCAGGCCTCTTCCTTGCATCTTTCTCTGTGAGCCCCACTTTACAGGTACCTAACCCTGTGTCAGCCCTTGTGGAACACCTGACGACTTCCAGACCAAAGCCCGATGAATCAGAGGATTCTAATGGCCCCCTGGCACTTCTCCCCACTTCACAAGTACATATTTCCCCTTTCCCTCCTTTGCATTGTCCCTTGGAGTACATGCCAGGAGCCCAATCACAGCTGGCAAAAGCCAAAGCAGCAAAACATCTGCAATTTCTCCCTATGTCTGCTATAATGTTCCAATGCAACAACTTCAGGAGCAGGATAAGGACACTACTACAGTACAAGGAAATCCCTCTGTATTGCAGCTCAACAGCTGTGCTCACATCCCATCTGTAGCTCTTTAAAAAATGATGTCTGCCTATTCTCATTCAATTCTAATCTAGCTATGGAAAAGCTACACCTGGGCCTCATCTTGACATTACAAGATTGTGTGTGGAACTTTAATTGATCGCAATAAAGCTGTCTGCCCATATCCCAACATGGTGAGGTACACAGACACCAGAAACCTGATTTCCAAGTTGGAGAAGGGACCTCATTTGAATTCTCATTGCTGAAAAACCAAAGGATGAACTTAGTGAATTAGAAATCACTTACATGAACACTCTTTATGCTCAGTTAATGCATCTTTTAAAAAGGTTTTTTCCCATCACTGTAGAGGACACATGGAGGGAGCTAAGGGGGAGGTGGGAGGCTGGGGGGAGGTGGGGTGAGGGGAGGGAGAGGATGCAAATAACTGTAATTGAACAACAATAAAGTAATTAAAAAAAATAAAAAAATAAAACCTTGTATTAACATAAAAAAAAAAAAAGGTTTTTTCCCTGCATTGGACCATTCTTTCACATTTGACTGGCAACTTCTGCAGATTTAGTCATTCAGCCAATTTATTTTTGAGTAGCTCTAAAAAAATCAGCACACACTATTATACAGCAGAGGCCCCATTTGTGGAATGATTTACAGCCTAATTTAAAAATCAAAGCTTCCTTAAGACTGACAGTTTTACTGGCTGACTTTAGCTCACCTCTAAGGCAAGGAAAACTTGACACTTCTTAGTTCATTATCCTGGCCTGCTGCCATATCTTTCAACTGCCAAGGCTGTCCATGGGACCCACTTCACAGGTTTAGCTTTTCCTCTTCCTGGCCTGGCTGCCCTCAGACTCCGTGAGTTTACAGAGGAGAGTCTGAATTTAGGACCTGAAGAGGAAATGCAAATTATACAAAGTTCTACTAAAAAAAGAGAAGGGGTAGAGATTACTTGGGGATTTCAGGCTGTTAAAAGCCATGCCAAGTGTTGTGTTTGTCTGTTTGTCTTTCTCTCCTTTTTGCCTTCTCCATCTCTTTTTCTTCTTTGTCCTTCGCCCCTTATCTGCTCTCTTTTTCTCTTTCTTTGCTGTGTCTTCAGTTGTCAAAGTGATCATTTTAAGCCATCTACTCCTTGAAATGTGGTATTTGCTTTGGTACGGAATCATCAGGACTGATAATCTTTAGAGCTCAGACCTGCCAGAAAATTGTCCCATCTCAACTCCACAGAAGTCCTGAAATCCTAACCACAGAAGGACTTTAGGCAAGCAGTGGTAATCCTTTAAAATTTGGTCAGAACTTGGGGATTTTCATGGCCAGTCTTTGATGCCAACTTCCAGCACTCACAATGGTAGTTGGAAGCAGACTCTCTCCTCTCTAGAAGCCTGTCTTTCCTTGAGTTGCATGGCAAGCAACTAGGGTTGACATCAGCTACATGTTTATTCATATTTACCATATCTATTTTGCCACAAAGAGGGTTTTATGTAGACAAGACTCCTAAATTGTCTTTGGCAAAATTTAATCCCTTAGCAATTAGTCTCATTTCCTATAATCCATCCAGTTATTGAAAAGTGAAAATTTCTATCTTAATAAAAATACCACCACCATTTACCTTCCTTTGTTAAATGGAAACAAAGCACAATATAACTTGTAAAATACTGCAAGAAGAAAATCAAAATTCTTTAACTGTCTACCCTGGCTCAACTAATTTTCACTTCAAATGCTTTAATCCTGCTGGCTTTGGCAATGAAGGATGTTCTGAAGTGAGGAAGAGGCAATTTGCATGCTCCTTTTACTATGCCAATTTACTAAATTAATTGCCAAAGCAGTAAAGGAATAGCATTTTGATGAAGACAGTCTAATTCAAAATGAATGTGAGGACATAATATTAGAGTCCATTACCACACACCTCAAAGCATGCAAAGAACACGAAGAGTTCCAGAGACACATTTGTGCGTGTTGGCATCTGTGTGTCCATGTGTCTGTCTTTCATGAGTACTATTACAATCTTTTTAGATTACTTTTATTGATAATGCTATTACAGTTGTTCCTGCTTTTCCCCCCCTTTCAGCACCACCACCCAGCTGCACACTTTCCCCTCCCTCAGTCAATCCCCATAACATTGTCCATGTCCATGGCTTATGCACAAATGTTCTCTGGTTAATCCCTTCACCATTTTTCATTCATTCCCCCACTTCCCTGGTAGCTGTCAGTCTGTTCGCTTCCATGTATCTATGCTTCCCATTCCATTTTGTTTGTTAGTTTATTGTGTTCATTAGAATCCACATATAAGTGAAATCATAAAGTATTTTCCTTCACTGACTGGCTTATTTCACTTAGCACATCATATTACCCAGGTCCGTCATGCTGTTGCAAAATATGATGCAAGAGTTTCTTTTTTCCTGCTGCATAGTATTCCATTGTATAAATGCATCATAGTTTTTAAATTCACTCATCTACTGATGGGAATTTAGGCTATTTCCAGATCTTGGCTCTTATAAATAGCACTGCCATGAACATAGAGATGCATATATTTTTTTGTACTGGTGTTTCGGGATTCATAGGATATATCTGCAGAAGTGTATCCATGGGTCATAAGGCAGTTCCATTTTTAATTTTTTGAGGTAACTCCATACTGCTTTCCACAGTGGCTGCACCAGTCTGCATTCCCACCAACAGTACATAAGAGTTTCCTTTTCTCCACATCCTTGCCAACACTTGCTTTTTGCTGATTTATTGATGGTAGCCATTCTGACAGATGTGAGGTGATAACTCATTGTGGTTTTAATTTGCATCTCTCTGATGACTAGTAATTTTCAGCATTTGTCCATGTCTGTGGACATATGTCCTCTTTGAATAAGTGTCTATTCAGATCATTTTTTAATTGGATTATTTGTCTTCCTGGACTTAAGCTGTATTAGTTCTTTGTGTATTTTGGAAATTAAAACTTTATCAGATGCTTCATTTGAGAAAATGTTCTCCCATGGAATGGGTTTCCTTTTCATCTTGTATTTTCTTTTCATTTTGCTGATGGTTTTTTTTAGCTGTGCAGAAACTTTTTAGTTTGATATAGTCCCATTTGCTTATTTTTTCCTTTGTTTCTAATGCCCTAGGAGATAAATTAGCAAAAATATTTCTTCATGAAATAGCTGAGATTTTACAGCATATGTTTTCTTCCAGGATTTTTATGGTTTCATGACTTACATGTAAGTCTTTTATCCATTTTGAGTTTATGCTTGTGTATGGTGGTCTAGTTTCATTTTTATGCATGTACCAGTCCAATTTTTCCCAAGACCATTTATTGAAGAAACTGTCTTTGCTCCATTGTATGCTCTTGCCATCTTTGTCAAATATCAACTGACTATAAAGGCATGGGCTCTCTGTTCTGTTCCATTGATCCATATGTCTGTTCTTATGCCACTACCAGGCTATTTTGATTATAGTGGCCTTATAGTATAGTTTGATATCAAATATTGTGACACCTCCACCTTTATTCTTCTTCTGCAAGATTAATGAGGCTATTTGGGATCTTTTTTGGCTACATATAAATGTTTGGAATATTTGCCCTAGTTCTGTGAAATATGCCATTGGTGTTTTAATAGGAATTGTGTTGAATGTATGGATTGCTTTAGGTAGTATGGACATTTTAATGATGTTAATTCTTCTAATCCATGAACATGGTATATGCTGCCACTTATTTGTATCCTTCTCAATTTCTTTCTTCAGTGTCCTATAGTTTTCTGAGTACAGATCTTTCACCTCCATGGTTAATACTTATTCCTAGGTACCTTATTTTTTTGTTGTTGTTGCAATAGCAAATGGGATTGTTTTTTCAGTTCTTTTCCTTTCTCTCTCTCTTTTTTTTTTGAGGGGCTGGTTCTTATTTTAAAAAGACATTTGTCAATTTTCAGTATCAAAATAGTTACACTATTGGTTTCTCTTTCTCTGAATTGGCTCCCATAGACAACATACCAAAGGAGAGTAAATTTTAAGCCAGGAAGCTGCAGGATGCAAACCTAACAGACCTCACAGAAACCTCACCAACAAGGGGGTACTGGGTAAGGAAAGAAACTTAAAGATCAGCACACTGCCAGCACAGACTGTGGAGAGCTTTCATAGCCAGATGGGGTGGTCAGTGTGCCCCAATCTCAAAGAAGCAAAGTTTCAAACTAATATAAAATTTAAAAAGTTTTGCACATAAACCTATTCAAGACTTCTCCAGCACAAACTGATACAAAGCACAATGAGATGGCACTTTTAGACACAGCAGTTTCAGACCCAGAAAAGGGTGATGAGATGATTTCATCTAAATCAGTGGCAAAAACGTAATTTTCTTCCTTTCGAGGAGGCAAATAATTGGTCACTTCAACCTAAGGGGCACATGATCTATTTTGTGAAACACTGAGAAGAGGGAAGAGATGGGACAGGGATTTGGTCTCAGAGAGGTATCACCACTTTACTTTGGTCACTTCTGATTTAATAAAAAACTACCCCACAATACCTTGAAGCTGAAACCTGAACATCATTTTTTTTTCCCTTTGGCTAACTCCTCCTGGAATCACCTTCCTGGTTTGACTGGTACTCCACACAAAGCAATGACTCCCCATAGTGGACTCTTTCTCTGGGCTGTTTGGCTCTCAATAAGGCAGACCCATACGTCTTTCCCTCCACTATGCACAGGGCTGCATGGATTAGGCTGAAAAATTACCTTCCAAAAGTGAAAAAGGGATTAAACTGCTGCTTGAGAACTGTGGAATTATTTGGACTGTTTTACAAATGGTTGCTACAACAACAACAAAAAAAGGTAATTACAAAATGTGCACATCACAACATGCTTTTAAAGACACTGCATTGTGCTCACATTCCTTCAAATGTTGTTCCCAAAGGTGTTCAGCCTCTAGCCCAACCCAAATCTCTCAGAGAGGCAGAGACAGTTTGATGAAAAAGACATTGGGTGGGGGTGGGGAGAAGCGAAAGAAGAAAGCAGCCTTCCAGTTAAAAACCAGTTCTCAATTTAAAGGTCAGCTTCTGGCAGGCTGGCAGGGCAGGACTGAGGTGCTCTACATCTCACTCGGTCAAGCAGAGTCTGGTCCAGCATCCTTTGTGTACAGAGGTGTTCCTCTTTGGTGCATTTCGGTTTATCTTCCAAGTCATCAATTGTCTTTTATGGCTTGGCTACTGACCTCTCAGCAAACTCAGCACAGTGTCTCTGCCTCCTTGAGTTTATCAGTCAGAAACTTTATCTCTTCCTCATATTTGTCTTAATTTTGAGAGTACTTTTCTTCAGCAGCACTCAGGCTCTTTAGGGTATGGTCCATCAGTCTGATCTGTTCATCCAACTCTCAGCAACAAAACTCTGCCAACTCAGTTCATCCCTCTGTGTGTTCCAAATCTCTCTCAATGATCACCAACTTATCAGCCACCTCTTTTTTTAAAAGATTTTATTTATTTTTAGAGAGAGGGGAAGGGAGGGAGAAAGAGACAGAGAGAAACATCAATGTGTGGTTGCCTCTCTTGTGCATCCCCTACTGGGGACCTGGCCTGCAACCTAGGCATCTGCCCTGACTGGAAATCGAACCCAGCAGCCCTTTGGTTCACAGGGTGGCGCTCAATCCACTGAGCCAGGGCACTAGCCACCTCTTCATACTTCCTATCTGCCTCCTATGCAATGAGCTTAGCTTTTTTGAGCTTGATTTCCTGGAGTTCCATCTTTTCTTCAACTTTTAAAGCTCGGTTTTCAATAACCTTCATACTTCTCTCACTTTCATCAGCAGCTTTCTCAGCTTCCTCCAGCTTTTGCAGGGCAGTAGCCAGGCACTCCTGAGCACAGTCCAGCTCTTCTTCAAACAGTTGGATCCTATAAGATGGAGGAGTAGGTAGACATACTGTGCCTCCTTGCACAACCAAAAGAGGAAAAACAACAATTAAAAAAAAAAAACAAAAACAGCTAGATCTGACAGAAAACTGAACTGAGTGGAAGTCCGACAACCAAGGAGTTAAAGAAGACATGTTCATCCAGACCGGTAAGCAGGGCGGAGGCAGGTGATCACTCGGCAAGATGTGGTTTGTGGAGCGGTACCAGCAACACTCCAGCTTCCCAGAGAGGCCGGTGGGGGGCGCGCCTGGCAAAAAAGCAGCAGGCGCACTCTGCAAAACCGGGGCTGAGACTGGGCGGTCCCTCATCCTCGCGCAGATAAACCGGGAGGAAAAGCTGGGGAGTGGAACAGACCCCGCAGCCCACCAACGCAGGGAAATAAAGCCTCAAACCAACAATTGAATACACCTGTGGGGGTTGAGGCAGCAGTGGGAGGAACTCTCAGCCTCACAGGAGAGTTCACTGGGAAGACCCACAGGGACTTGGAACTATGCAGGCCCATCTACTCACCCTAGAGCCAGCAAAGAAGGACCCAACTTGCTTGTGGGTAGCTGGGGAAGTGTGGAGAACAGAGCAAGCGCCATTGTTCTCTCAGGCCCTGCCCCTACAGACATTGTCAAAACACAACAATGTGGGTTACCCCACCCTGGTGAACACCTAAGGCTCTGCCCCTTAAAGTAACAGCTTCACCGAGGAAAAAAAATGGCCCAAATGAAAACACATCAAAGCTCCAGAAAAAATACAACTAAGTGACGAAGAGATAGCCAACCTATCAGATGCACAGTTCAAAGCATTGGTTATCAGGATGCTCACAGGATTCGAAGAAAGATTGTTGCAATTACTTGAACAAATGAAGGAAAATATAAAGGAAATGAGGGGAAATTTGCAGGGAACCAATAGGGATGAGAAGGAAACTGGGACTCAGATTAACAGAGTGGACCAGCAGAAAGAAAAAAACATCCAACCAGAAAAGAATGAAGAAACAAGAATTCAAAAAAATGAGGAGAGGCTTAGGAACATCCAGGACATCTTTAAATGTCCCAACATCTGAATCATAGGGGTTCCAGAAGGAGAAGAGGAAGACCAAGGGATTGAAAACTTATTTGAACAAATAATGAAGGAGAACTTCCCCAATCCGGTGAAGGAAATAGATTTTCAGGAAGTCCAGGAAGCTCAGAGAGTCCCAAAGAAGTTGGACCCAAAGAGGAACACACCAAGACACATCATAATTACATTACCCAAGATTAAAAATAAGGAGAGAATCTTAGAAGCAGCAAGAGAAAAGGAGACAGTTACCTACAAAGGAATTCCCATAAGATTGTCAGCTGATTTCTCAAAACAGACTCTGTAGGCAAGAAGGGGCTGAACAGAAGTATTCCAAGTCATGAAAGGCAAGGACCTACATCCAAGAATACTCTATCCAGCAAAGCAATAATTTAGAATGGAAGGGCAGATAAAGTGCTTCTCAGATATGGTCAAGTTCAAGGAGTTTATCAACACCCAGCCTTTATTATATGAAATGTTAAAGGGATTTACATAAGGCATGGAGGGATATCAACAGGGGAGTGGTAGAGGAAGAGAGGGGGAAAAGGTGCAGAGAATCAACAGCATAAATGGTAGGTAGAAAACAGACAAGGGGAGGTTAAGAATAGTATAGGAAGTGTAAAAGACAAAGAACTTATGTGTATGACCTATGGACAAAAACTAAAGGGCGGGGAATGGGTGGGTGGAGGGGAAGAAAGGGGGGAAAATGGGACAACTGTAATAGCATAATCAATAAAATATATTAAAAAAAAAAAGAAGGCTACTTTAGCCTCAGCCTGTTCCTGGGCCTGCCTTTCTCCCTCCACTTCCCACTGGAAGTGTTTGACTCTCTCTTCTGCATTGACCTGTGGCTGCAGAACTCGGATCTTGTGTTTCACCACTTTGATGGTGATGATTCTGGCCATGGTGACCACCCAGCTCCTGTTCCTGCTGGGCTTTCTGCCTCTTCCTCTTGGTGCTGCAGCAGCTCCTCACCCTACTTCTGCTTGCTCCTTAGTTCTCTTCCTGATAGTACATTATTGGTGTATAAAAATGCCATAAATTTCTGGGTATTGATTTTGTATCCAGCTACTTGGCCAAATTCATTTGTTAGGTCTAGTAGTTTTTTGGTGGAGTCTGTAGGGTTTTCTACGTACAATATCATGTCATCTGCATATAATGATTGTTTTACTTCCTTCTTTACAATATGGATGTCTTTTATTTCTTCTTCTTGTCTGATCACTGTGGCTAGGACTTCCAGACTATAATAAAAGTAGTGAAAGTGGATATCACTGTCTTGTTCCTGATCTTAAGGGGAACACTTTCAGTTTTTCTCCATTGAGAATGATGTTAGTTGTAGGGTTTTTTTAAAGATTTTATTTAATTTTAGAGAGAGGATAAGGGAGGGAGAAAGAGAGGGAGAGAAACATCAATATGTGGTTGCCTCTCACACACCCCCTACTGGGGACCTGGCCCACAACCCAGGCATGTGCCCTGACTGGAAATCAAACCAATGACCATTTGGTTTGCATGCAGGCACTCAATCCACTGTGTCACACCAGCCAGGCTAGTTGTAGGTTTTTCATATATGGCCTTCATTTTGTTGAGGTATGATACCTTTTTTCCCATTTGATGAGAGGCTTTATGATAAAGCAGTGCTGGATTTTATCAAATGATTTTTCTGCATCTATTGATATGATCATGTGGTTTTTGTCTTTCAATTTGTTTATGTGATGTATCACATTTATTGACTTGCATATATTGTATCAACCTTGCATCCATAGGATAAATCCCACTTGATCATGGTGCATGATCTTTTAAATGTATTGCTAGATCCAGTTTGCTAATATTTTGTTGAAGATTTCAGCATCTAAGTTTGTCAGGGATACTGGCCTATAATTTTCTTTCTTTGTTGTATCTTTATCTGGTTTTGGAATTATGGTAATACTGGCTAATATGATCCTCATAAAAAATCTTTGAAGTCTTCCTTCTTCTTGAAGTTTTTGGAATAGTTTAAGAAGTACAGGTGTTAGTTCTTTGAATGACTGGTAAAATTCACCTGTGAAGCCATATCATCCAGGACTTTTGTGTGCTGGGAGTTTTTTTATTACTCCTTCAATTTTGTCAGTTGTTATTGGTTTATTCAGGTTTTCTTTTGATTCTTCCTGACTCACTTTTGGAAGATTGTATGTTTCTAGAAATTTATCCATTTCACCCAGGTTTTCCAATTTCTTATCATATAACTGTTCATAGTAATTTCTTGTAATTGCTTGCATTTCTGTCCTATCAGTTGTTACTTCACCTCTTTAATTTCTGATTTATTTGGTCCTCTTTTTTGATAAGTCTGTTTAGAAGCTCATCAATCTTGCTTATCTTTTCAAAGAGTCGGCTCCTGGTTTCATTGATCATCTGTATTTTTTTGGCCTCTATGCCATTAATTGCCACTCTGATCTTGGTTATTTCCTTCATTCTACTTGTTCTGGGCTTTGTTTATTGTTGTTTTCTAGTCCTTTTAGGTGTAGGGTTAGGTTGTTGATTGAGATTTTTCTTGCCTCTTGAGGAAAGCCTGTAGTGTTATAACCTTCCCTCTCGGAACTGCTTTTTTGTGTTCCATAGATTTTGAGTCACTGTATGTTCAGTTTCAATTGTTTCCAGGTATTTTTTGATTTCCTCTTTGATCTCATTGATAACCCATTCATTATTTAATAACATGCTATTTAATCTCCAAATATTTGAGTATTTTTGAGTGTTATTAAGGTTGGTTTCTAATTTTATGCCATTATGATCTGAGAAAATCCTTGAGATGATTTCAATCTTCTTGAATTTGTTAACTTCTTTTGTGACCTAACATGTGATCTATCTTTGAGAATGATTTATGTGTACTTAAGAAGAATGTATATTGTGCTTTGGGATGAAGTATTCTGTAAATATCAATTAAATCCACTTGATCTGCTGTGTCATTTGATGTCACTATTTCCTTGTTGATTTGTGGTCTGGATGATCTACCCAATTATGACACTGGGGTGTTATAAGCCCCTATTATGACAGTATTGCAGTCGATCTCTTCTTTCATGTCCACCAAGATTTTCTTTATATATTTTGTTCTTCCTGTATAGGATGCATGTATGTTTACAAGGGTTATATCCTCTTGTTGATTGATCCTTTTAGTATTATGTAGTGACCCTCTTTGTCTCTTTTTATGGACTTTGTTTTGAAGTCTGTTTTGTCAGATATACGTATTGCTACTTCAATTTTTTTTTGTTTCCATTTGCATGGAGTATTTTCATCCATCCCTTTATTCTCAGTCTGTGGAAATACTTCATTCTGATGTGAGTCTCCTGTAGACAGCATATACGTGGGTCATGGTTTCTTATCCACTCAGCTATTCCACATCTTTTGATTGGAGCATTTACTCCATTTACATTTATGATTATTATAGATAGGTGCTTATTCACTGACATTTAAAAATTCTACCTATGTCTCTCTCCCTGTTTCTTTTTCTTCTTAATGAACATCCTTTAACATTTCTTGCAGTGCTGGTTTGATGGAAATGAACTCTTTTAGTCTTTTTAATTTTCATCTGGGAAGCTCTTTATTTGGCTTTCAATTTTAAACAATAGTCCAGCTGTGTATAGCAACCTAGGTTGCATGTTCTTTTGGCCTGTAGTGTTTCTATTGAGAAATCAGCTGACATCCTTATGGGAACTCACTTGTATGTAACTCTCTTGCTGCTTTCAAAATTCTCTCCTTGTCCTAGCCTGTTGCCATTTAATTGTCATATGGCTTGGTGTAGGTCTCTTTTGGTTCATCTTGATTGAGACTCTCTGTACTTCCTAGACTTGGGCACCTCTTCCTTCATCAGGCTAGGAAAGTTTCCTGACATTATTTCTTCAAACAGGTTCTCTATCTCTTGCTCACACTCATCTCCTTCTGGTGCTCCTGTGATGCAGATGTTGTTGCACTTGATGTTGTCCCAAAGGTCCTTTAAACTTTCCTCATTTCTCTTGTCTCTTTTAATTTTCATTCTCTCTTTGGGTGGATACTGTTATCTTGTCCTGTAAGTTGCTGATTCAATCCTTTGCTTCATCTAACCTACTGTTAATTCCTTCAAGTGAATTCTTCATATCAGATATTGTATTCTTCATTTCTGACTGGTTTTTGTTTATGGTTTATACATCCGTTTTAATGACTACTGTCTCTTTATTTAAGTTCTCACTGAGATCATCCATTCTTTCCCTAAGGTACTTGGGCATCCTTATTAACCATTATTTTAAACTCTGTACCTATATTTGGGTTGCTTTCATTCCACTTATTTCTTTCTAATCTCTTTGTGGGGACTTCTGTTGTTATTTTGTTTGGGAAATTTTTTTTTGTTGCCCCATTTGATTGCTGTGTGTTGGGTATGTGTTCTATGTCTTCCAAACTGCTTTGATAGTTTTATGATAAAGGTGCCTTGCTGGAGTCAGTGACACAACCCTTCAGAACATCTGAACTCCATAGTCCAGGAATGTACCTACAACAGGAGCTCAACCCTGTTGTAGTTGAGTCTTGAATGCTGTTAGCTCTTTCATGGATAGAGTTATCCCTTCAGGCTGGGAAACTATAAGGGCAAACTTCAACTTCCATGTGTGAGATGCTGTTCAGGAGTTACTCCTTCATGTAGTGTTGTTCCCAGCAGGGTCTGGAACCTGCAAAAATCCCCCTTCGGGTGTAATGATTGTGTGGTTATTTGGTTTGAGCTTTGGTGTGGGCTGAAACCCCACACTGGTTTTGTTGGTTCTGGGTCCACTTCAAAGGGGTTCAGATACAGGTCACTGTCAAACGTTGTATATGACTGGCCCTGGGCTACCTGTCTGCAGCTACCACACAATTTACTGTTTGTGCCTGTGTCTATTGGACTTGTGTGTGCCTGTGAGGGGCTAATCTATGTAAGAGAGCAAGATTTTTCCTGCTTGGTGCTAGTGGCATCTCTATATAAGATTCGAGGCTCCCTGAGGTCCACCTCCACCTTTGAGTCATTCTGCCCTTCCCTGAGGTTACCTGGTCTCCCTCCTGAGCCTTTTGATGAGGGACTACAGGCTAAGCCCAGTCTTGTTGAGAAAAGGGTAGTGGTTTTCCCACTTGTGAGTCTCTCAATCTGTAGGTCACTCCATGATGGGAGAGTAACCCCTGCTCAAAGCCAACCCTTTAGTCTGTGCCAGAGACCTCAGCACTTGCTTCCTCTAGGGGGCATACTGCTGAACTAGGATGGGTACATTCAGCTTTCCCCTTTGCAAGAGTAAGCTCAGCAGCTCTGGACTTCAGGGGATAGATCAAAAGAGCCTCCCATTGGGACTGATGCCCAACCAGCATGCAGGTGGGGGCTAAGCTCTCCATCTCATTCCAAGACCTCAGTTGGGCTTTCTGTCTCATTTCCAGGAATAGCTTCCAAGGGATGAGTACTATTTCTTATTAGTAACACTTATGAAACAATCTTAGATGCTTTACAAACATTCTAACCCTCATTTTAAAAACCAGCAAGATAGGTGATATTTTTATTTTTCAGGTCAAGGGTTTGTGGTTCAGAAATATTAAGAAAATTGTATACAGTCACACATTCATTCCCCATCTCTAACCTCAGTCATACCAGTGCTATTATTCTGTTATAGAATACATACTTTAAACAATGATGTTTTCAGATAAGTTTTGAAGTAAACTTTCAGTGCATATTGAATCCACTTGGCTACCTACAGGAGGCAAGACATTTCAGATGGGTTTGGTTCCAGATTTCTCCCTCTTTCTTTCAAAGCCACTCTCTGCTTTTGAGCTAAGGGATTGGCCTCAGGCCACACTCATTGGAGCTTATCTTAAAGGCTTTATCTTTAGGTTGGATGGCAACAGCCAGAAAGTTCAGCACCTGGGCTCCTCCTGGCACCAGCTTTCTCATGGTACCATTTGGTTACAAATGGTCTGGTTGGGTCATAATGGCTTCATAGGGACCTCAGTCTCAACAGCAGAGCTAAAGCTAAAGGACATGCTATCCTGACTCTCGGCATGTCTAAGGTCCCCACCAGAGCCTGGTTAGATCCACCCTGCCTTTGAACTAATATACCCACAAGAGCAACCCACAGCTGTCTGACATCAATCTGAATAGTGCATGTTTTAGAGCTCTCCTGCTTGTTCCCCTTATATAATTCTCTCTTAATCAGCCAGTGCTCAGTGGTGCTCCCTCCTCACATGCAGTGTGTACAGTAAACTGGCACAGGGTAGGAATCTGGGAGTAAGGTTTTCACATCTGGGAGGTATGCAGCAGTCACACTAGGAGGAACTGGCATGGAAATATTGCCAAACATCTGGGGCTGAGCTTCAGATTTCAAAGTGACTCTTCTGCTTGCACAACTTTACAATCTTGACATTTGTCAAATGCTTATGTTTTGCTTAATCTGAAATTAGACTAGGATTTCATTCTCACTCTCAGTATCCACAGTGGATTTTCAGCTTAAAAGAAGGTTATTTTTTTTGTTTGTTTGGGAGGGGGGGTTTGCACACAGAAATTGAGACCACTCATGCTTTAGTGATATAGGGTAGTAAGAATCATTATTAGCCATCTTCTCCACTTTGTAACACCTGCCTTCAGTTCAAATGCAGGTTTTACCCTGCACTGTGGCTTTGTTCAGTAAAGGTGGCAAACCTGCCCAAAGCCCCTACATTCCCATGCCTAGTGAGACACTACTGACCATATTCATCTTTCCTCTTGATCCAGACTCCGGTTATTTGCCTCCATTAGAAATATAAAGACCAGCCAGATGGGGTTGTTCCTATGTCCTCGGCATAAATATGGTGAAATGTTTCTTCTCAAAGGGCATGGATCCCTCTTATTTTAACATGCAAGTAATATTGTGCATTTGAAGTTATTTAAACTTGAGTCAGTTTTCTTCTCCTAGGGACAGCAATTCACAGAAACCAAAGAAGACTGTCTGATGATCCTGTACCTTAGAAGGAGCATTAGAACAGAGGAGTCGAAGCCTAGCATAAACTTGACCAGAACTGAGTCCTTACTGCAACCTAGACCACATAACACACTTCTCTCTGACCCAGTGAGCTGGGGGTGTGCAGGGTGGTGTCCTTCCTAGGACTGAGGTAGAGAGATTTCTCACTGAGGTCCAGTAGATGAAGAGAGAGTAAGAACTTAAACTCTCCTCCCTCTGCCCCTTCTTTCTTGGAATTAACTCCCCAGATCTGGGAGTGGAGTCATGGTAAAGAAAGCTGACCATGGGTAGTAGGAAATACAGAACCACCATCAGCTCATAAACTATAACTAGGGTTTCAACCTTGCCAAGAAAGTGCATCCAAGTTAGAGGTGCAGCTATGATCTCACAGACCCCACAGATTAAAAACGCAAAATGAAAGCAAGTCCACACAGAAGCTCCGCACAGATGTTCATAGCAGCTTTACTCATACTTGCCACTTGGAAGCAACCAAAATGTCCTTCAGTAGGTGAATGGATAAATAAACATCCAAATAATGGAATATTATCCAGCATTAAAAACAAATGAGCTGTCAAGCCAAGGAACTAGTTGAAGAAACCTTACACATATATCAGCAAATGAAAGAAGTAAATCTGAAAGGCTATATATTGCAGGATTGCAATTTTATGACATTCTAAACTGACAAAACTATGGAAATAGTAAAAAGATTAGAGGTTTCCAGGAATTGGGGCAGGAGGACAAAGAGATGAATTGGCAGAGCACAGAGGATTTTTAAGGCAGTGAAACTGCTCTGTATGAGACTATAATGATGGGTACTTTTCATTTATACCTTTGTCCAAATCCATGGAGTGTATGTACAACATCAAAAGTAAACCATGATGTAAACTATGGACTTTGGGTGACATGACGTGTTACTGTAGGTTCATCGATTTTAAGAAATGTTCTTCTCTGGTGGGGGATGTTGATAACAGTGAGGCTGTACATGTGGGAGCAGGAGGTATAGGAGAAGTCTCTCTACCTTCCTCCCAGCTTTGCTATGAACCTAAAACTTTTCTAAAAATAAAGCCTCTTAAAAAAGCAGAAAGACTCCGTAAGATGAATTACAAGTTCTCTTCATGTCACAGACTGTGTTTTTAGAAGCCACGGTTAGTGATGAACACAGCAACACACCTGTAAATAGGAGTCCAGTGGCAGAAGGAGAAACACCAAGTACACCAAGCCCTGTCCACCAGCCGGAGGCAGAGTCAGCCACCATGGTGTGGCAGTTTCCCCAGTGCCAGCATCAATCCAGCATCCAGAAAGGGCGGTGTGAACTTCATTCCTTCCCACCATCATCCTTTTCCTGTCCACCCAGTCCCCAGACAGAGGCCCAGTGACTCTGGGAGCTGAACTTGGAGCTGGGCAGATTTGCTGCATGAAATGAAACCAAGGACCAGGACATTAGTGCAGCCTTTTCCATACTCTGAGTTCAACAAATCCAGCTCTGAACACCTCCTAGAGCCCCATCTTGCCCTCTCTCTCATTTGAAAGCTTCATTTTTATGTACTTTAGAACTGCATGCTGGAAAATAATTTTTTAATCATATCAACTTCCTAAATATTAGAAATCTTTGCAAGCTAGGTGACAATCTCTGATACATTCACATGAAATCTCACACAAACCAAAAAACACATTTCAAAAGGCTCCCCATTTTCTAGTACAACAGAGGGGCAGAGACCTGCTCTGACAGTGGATGAGGCAGTGTTCTGGTAGCTGTTACTTCCATCAAGTCCTGGCAACTCAAAGTGACTGAAGGACCTTCTGAGATGGCAGTGCTACACTCGGCCCTTCCACACCAACAGAGGCTCGTCTGTGCCAAGGCAGCAAACAGCACTCACTTCTCTACCTCCCTGAATGTCACAAGAGCCAGACACAAGGACAATGAAAGAGCACAGGAGAAAGGTTCTGGATGGGAAAGGCTCAGCTACAGTGGGAGGTACCTGCCTTCAGCAGCTGTTAGGAAAACCCATGCAGACCTTTACTTAACACATGTGTCCTCACACGTTATAGCTTTTGATGTCCATAAGACATGCACACTCACAGTTCCCTCTGCTTACACTGAACACTGCTCTGCACATTTTTGTTTTCATGTTGATACTTTCTAGATGCATTTTAGTAAAAGTAAGTGTATTTTACAGACAGAAGCTATTATTGTCCTCAAACTATCTACTGAGATAGGGACAGGGGTTTATTTTGCTTTGTTTTTAATTTAACTTTTTTTTTTACTTATTGATTTTAGAGAGGAGAGGAAAGGGTGGTGGTGGGGAGAAGGGGGGAGGGGGGAGAGAGAGAGAGAGAGAGAGAGAGATTGATTTGTTGTTCCATGCATTTCTATTGTACATTCATTATACGTGTTGTCCTGACCTGGAATCGAACTCGAAACCTTGGCATTCTGGGATGACATTCCAAACAATTGAGCTATAGGATAGGGCTCTTTTGCTTTGTTTATAATCACAAAGAGAACTGTAACACTCAAGGAACAAAGCAATTTACCTTGCTTAGCATTACTCAGTTAACAGCCCAACATTGGGGCAGACTGTTCCCACTGGACAATTCTGCATTGTGGTGAAGGGATGAGACCCTCTGACACGATGAGGATTCACTTATAACAAGGGGGACTCCAGAGAACAAACCTTTTGCCAATAGCACTGCATGCAATAAAGCCAACTGCCTTTGTCTTCACTTCTACAGAGCAGTGTTGTCCAATGACCCTTTCTGCCCTGATGGTGACACTGCTGTCTAGTATGGCATTTACTTGCCAAGTGTAGAGAGTGGCAACTGTACTGGACAGCACAGCTCTGAGATAAGTGCTGGAGATTCTAACACTAGGGCTTCACCCACAGTAACAGTTACATGGGTGGTACTGTGAGCTTCCTGTGGCCACGATGTGTTAGCCACACTCCACTTCCCGCTGGCAGGCTCTAATGGCCCCATCTAACACACTCATGGATTGATTCGCCTTCTTACGCACAGGAATATGATGCCAGCCCAGCTACATCTTATGTTAAAAGCAAAATGGCAAAAGAATTTACAAAGGAAGAAAGTGGCTGGTGAAGGTCATTCACTTTTTAAAAGATTCATCGAATGATTCCATAAGGAGCAAGTATGCCTTATGAAAGTAAAGAAGGATTAATTTACAAATTTCTAGGCAATTTAGAGAACTTTAACCTTTGAAAACCACGAGTAACAGACACATGAAAAATAAGAGGTAGACATTATTTATGAGGTGTCAGGAATCATAAAAATGAGTAAGTTAACTGTTTTATTCATACGGTGGAGAAATTCACTCTTGCAGGTGAAGTCAAAGCTCTGGTCACTAGGGCTGATGCACGTACTCAGGGGAATCCTGGTCCCCACCCTCCATCTCTGCTGGCCTGGCTATGCCAAAGCATCATCACTCTCACTCCCATAAGCTCCATGAGATTTACCCCATCAAAATATCTGGTCTTTGGAATCCTAAGCCTGTAGGATGATTGTGGATTTATCAACTTAACCATTTCAGGAAAAAAATTCTTCTAAACTGTATTCCAAGCCCTGCTTTCTTAAACAGACTGCATTGTACATATGTGATCCCATGTGGCCATCTCCACCTGCTGGTCCCCTGGTTACAGAGCACAGTGTCACCACTGCCTCCTGGCATCTCACAGCCCACCTTCAAGTAACTGGTCAGATCTCTGCTTTCTGTCACTGTAATCCACAGTGGCCCAGGTCCTCATGACTCCTCTCTTCCCACAGTCTCCTCCCCTGTCCTGCTGTCCCATGGTCTTCTGGTCCTGGGGTTCTTTCTGGTTACCTTCCTCTCCTGCTCCAAAACCTCTGTTTCTTTCATGTCCTGCAAAACAAAGCCCAAACACCTCACCTTATGTGCAAGGCCACAAAGCTCCTTCCCAAATATCATTTCCACCGCTATTCTTCAGTTCCCTTTGCTCTAGTTAAAACCCCCTCACTCTTCCCCAAACGCATCCAGAACGCCAAGCCCCATCCTTTGCCCTGTCCTCTGCATAGAGTGGCAGACCCTGCATCTCCACAAATTAATTCAAAGTATCGTTCAGGTCTCAGTGCAAATGCCACCATCTGGAGAAGGTGTCCTTTCTTTGAGCCAGGAGAATCAATCTCTGTCCACTAAGCTCCCAAAATATGTCCTTCTCACCTTTCCTGTTGACGTTAAGCTTGAGAGGCAGCCGGAACTGCCTGCAGTGAGTCTCACTGCTGGCTAGAGTCCAGGTCTTCCATTCACAGCTGTGTGGCCTTGGACTAAATACAGTATCTTTCTGGGCTTCAGTTTCCTATTTTACAAAAGACTGATAATGGCAACCCTTAAGCTTTTTGTGAGAACGGCCTCATATAATAAGTGGGGGGTGAAGAAGAGGATGTCTGGCACATGGCAAGCGCTTACCTGGGAATATCACTGTTTCTCATGATAATGCCTTACAATCTGACACTTCAGCTGTGATTCTCATCCCTGGCAGTGCAGCAGGAAAAGCAGGTGCCAGGCTCTGCCCTGGAGACATGCATTCAAATGGGTTGGAGTAAGGCCTAGATGTCATCAAAAGGAGGGTGGCTCCAGCATCATGCCAAGGTTGAGGACACTGGCACAAACAAGTTCCTTAATCCATTTACCAGTCCCCCTTGGCTCTTCAGAGCTAGCTGATGCAAACAGAGGGGGCTGATGAACACAGGACTCACCCCCACTGTGGTGTGAACTTGAGATGGATTCCTTGTCTTCTGTTCTTCTCAATGCTACAAATGTATCCACACGTAACATAAAGTCCTTCTCCTTCCACTTTACAGTAGATAAAAGTAAAATCGAAGAGCTACTGTGGAAAGCAGCGTGGCACTTTCTCAATAAGATAAAAAATTACCTGATGACCCAGCAATTCACTCCTAGATTATATATGCCAAAGAACTAAAAGCAGGTATTCAAGCAAATACTCATCCAGAAATGTTCAGTGTAGCTCTATGCACAATAGCTCAAATGTGGAAGCAGCCCACATGTTCAATGGGTGAATGAACAAACAAAGTGTGTTGACAGAGACTAATTAGAACTTTAAGCAAACAGAGTCAGGAGGGTCTATGGGTAGAGCTAAGGTTTATGGAAGTTCTCACACTCTGTGAAATCACAAGAACCCTAAAGGAAAAACTCTATGCTTACGGTGAGGCTCTATGGTTCTAACTTCCCCTTCCTTAACTTCCTATTCCCTTATACTATAAATACCCCTCCATCTTGGCATGCAGGCCAGAGTGTGCACATGGCTTGCAATGTCTGCATGCGCTGGGTTGCAATCCTTTCTTTTTCCTTAATAAATCCTTTTCGGTGAGGAAGCACCTAGTCAGTATTATTTTTCAGTTGACATTTTGGAGGTTCATCCAGGATTCCAGAGAAAAACAACCTAATAACTTCAGTACAGGTGAGCGACCAGGGGCAGGTGCCCCACATAGGGCTGCCTTGGCTCACTGTCTGCCATCTGATTCAGAAGCTTAGGGTGAGACTCTTCCTGGAATTGAACTTCTGATTTTTGCATTTTGAAGCTCTCCAGGCTTTATTCAAGAATTGTTTAGAGTTTCTTATTGCTGTTGTTATTAAAAAAGGACTTCCTTATTTGCCTATCTGTTGTTTGTGAGTATTTGATTTGGCACATTGGCCTGATTTCTTTGGAAATAGGTAGTCCTTTGAGACAAAGCTGGCTTTTGCCAAAAGATCCCTCTGAAGATGGGGGTTAGTTCTACTGAAATTGGCCGGTCTGGCGGAGTATCAGACTGTGTCATCTCACTGAGGGGACTGCCACTCAGCCTGTAACTGGATTCTCAAAGGGTCAGTTATTTTCCCAGAACTGGTTGTTAGCCTTCACCATGGCCCTCTGGGATCAGACTGTTCAAGAGTGAGGTTGACCTGCTGGTTGCTCGAGCTGTTGTTGTCTTGGGTTTTCACTCTAGAAAAAAAAATCTCTGAAAAATGAGATCTCAGCTATCTAAATATTTTAAGACCGGCCCTCCTCTGCCAGAGACACCAGCTGAGTACAATGGTTAAAAGCTATGGGCAGTTTTCGTGCTCATATTTAACTAAGTGGACAGAGCTGACTAAAAGTGATTTAGAAAATCAAAAAAACAAGTACGCTCTGGCTGGTGTAGCTCAGTGGATTGAGCGCGGGCTGGGAACCAGAGGGTCCCGGTTCGATTCCCAGTCAAGCACATGCCTGGGTTGCGGGCCAGGTCCCCGTGAGGGCCATGTGAGAGGCAACCATACATTGCTGTTTCTCTCCCTCTCTGTCTCCCTCCCCTCCCTTCTCTCTAAAAAAAAATAAAAATAAATCTTTAAAAAAAAAAAGAAAATCAGTGGCCACTCTAGGGAACTTTCAAGATTCTCAAACTTAATTTTCTTAAAACTAAATTTGACAATAATAGTGCTAAAATTGGTAAAACTGAGTGGAATGCTTATTTTGAATGCTATTTTGAGGCTTCCAACTGAGACTGAGTCTGAAGTTGCCTCTTTGAGAAATAGTCTTAAAATTAACAGAGCTTACCGAAAATTTAAGAGAAAATGTTGCCCAAACCACATGTTCTACCTCTGCACTGCCACCCTGTCCTCCCCTCTCTACCCCATAGTCTCAGGATCTAACTTCAGATCTACCATGTCCTTCTATGAAGACACTGCCTTGGTCTTCTTCTCCATCTTGCACAAGCACTTAATAGACTTTAGGACGTTTTTAAGGAAAATTCTGATCTTCAGATGTTGACTTCACGTGGGTAACTTTTAATGCTGTATTTGTTAATGGGTTGAACAGAGATATTCTCCTCCTAGTTAGGAGAACCAGGATGGAATGGGAGACCATGGCCACCCAGATTTGGTTAATTTAGCCAATCAGCTTGCCTGTACTCTGGATGAGCCACCTAGAAGTAAGATTGCCAAGATTTTTAAATATTAGCTTCAGCAAATGAGAAGTCCTATGCCACAAAAAAAAAAAAA